>VBSM01002223.1:3170390-3181193 GCA_008086735.1 Cheirogaleus medius
CCGAAAATAAGCCCTAGTGATGGGCGTGGCTACGCAGCATATCTGCACAACCCACGCATTTCATCGAGGAGCGGTAAAGATGATGAGCGGCCCTTCTCATCTGCCCCATGAGAGCTCTATTGCTCGACATGAGAGATTTGGGCCAATGGTTCTAAAGGAAATAGAGTCGTAAGAAATTCAGGAATTCGGGGTTTGGAGAGTTATGATGATGTTCCAGAAGAAGATGACTTAACTATATTTGAATAAATGTAGATTGTTGTACCGTACTTAAAAAAATAACACATCCCCTGAAAATAAGCCTTAGGGTGTCCTCTTGAAGAAAAATAAATATAAGATCCTGTCTTATTTTTGGGGAAACACAGTAAATCCAATTTGGTTCTCACCTTGTAAGTAAGGTGAGCTCATTAACTCCACTTTATTGATGAAGAAACAGATGCTCAAAGCAGGATGGTCAAACAGCTAGTAAGCAGCAATTGCAGGAATGGGACCAAGTTCTGTCTGAATTTAATTCCTATGGTCTTTTCATGCTCCATTAGGAAAGGTCTAAAATCACCTGACCCTAACCTATATTTAGCTGAAATAAGATCAAGAAACTGGAAAGCAGCATTCATCCATTTAACAAATCTTTACAGAGCATATATTATGTGCAAATGGTTTCCTAGGCATTGAGGATTCCACAGAAAACAAGACAGATAGTATCTGTATTTAACAACAGGAAGAGATGAGATGGATTGAATCAGAGTGGAGGAAGGCCTGACTGAGGCAGCAATATGGAAGGTGAAATCTAAATGACAAGAAGGAGCCAACCATGCAAGGGCTGGAGGGAGAAGCACCAGGTGGGGACAAGACCTACAGTGGGAACAAGGCGGGGGTCACTCGAGGAAACAGAGGAAGAGGTCATGAGATGAGGTCATGGCTAGGCAGGAGCCGTACAATGCGGAGCTTTCTAAGCCAGAATAAGAAATTTGGATTTTATTCTAAATTTCATGAAAAGCCACTTGAGTGTTTTATACAAGGAAGTGATATACTCTGATTTTTATTTTTATTTATTTTTCTACCAAAAGTATTTTTTTTATTTTATCATGGTAAAAAAATATATAAAATTTACTATCTTAACCATTTCTAATTGCACAGTTCAATAGTGTTAAGGATATTCACATTGTTGTACAACCACTCTCCAGAACTTTTTCAACTTGCAAAACAGAAACTCTACACCATTAAACAACTCCCTGTTTCCTCCTTCCCCTAGTTCCTGGCAACCACTATTCTATTTTCCATTTTTACAAATTTGACTACTCTAGATACCTCATATTAGTAAAATTATACAGTATTTGTCCTTTTGTGACTGGCTTATTTCTCTTAGCATAATGTCCTCAAGATTCATCCATGGTGTAGCATGTGTCAGAATTTCCTCCCTTTTGAAAAGGCTGAATAATATTCCCTTATATGGATTTATCATATTTTGTTTATCCATTCATCCACTGACGGACATCTGGGTTGCTTCTACCTCTTGGGCTACTGTGAATAATGCTGCTATGAACATGGGTGTGTAACTATCTCTTAGAGATCCTGCTTTCAATTCTTTTGAAATATATATAGTGGAATTGCTGGATCATATACTAACATTCTGTGTTTAATTTTGTTTTTCTGTTCTGCTGGCTTCTCAACATATATTTAATTTTTTGAGGAACTGCCACACTGTTTTCCTTGTAGCTGCACCACTTTACATTCCCACCAACAGTGCACAAGGGTTCCATTTTCTCCTCATCTTTGCAAATATATAAAATCTGGTTTTTAAAATGGGCAAAAGAAATAGACATTTTCTCCAAAGATGATACATAAATTGCCCACAAGCATATGAAAAGATGCTCAACATCACTAATCATTAGGGAAATGCAAATCAAAATGACAATGAGACATCACTTCACACCCATTTGGATAGCTACTATCAAAAAAGAGAGAAAAGAAAAGAAAAGAACAAGTGTTCTTAATAATTTCTACTTTTTAGAAAGATGTCTTTGGATGCCTGTTGAGAATGGACTGTGGGAGAGTGAGAGTAGAGACAAGACTGGCAAGGAAACGTCTACAGTAATCCAAGTGAGAGAGGATGGTGGCCTTGGCCTGCCAGCTGCCATGGAGATGAAAACAGCTGGATTTGGGATGTGTTTTGGAGATAAAGTGATCAGGACTTTCTGATGGACAGGACACAAGCAGATCCATTGATTCCTAGGCCAGAGTTCTGATATCTGACTTGCCTGGAAATTCAGGGTTCTGCAAGGCATCCTAGAAGCTGGTGTGTATCTTCCTGGTCCTTCCCAGACCCACCCACAAGATGGCACCAAGATCTACCCTGAGGCAAAGCTCCTAGCTGCTTTCCCTGCTCCTTGTCCAGTACCCTATATCCATCCCTGACTGTTCCAGTCTCTTTTTTTCTCCCCTTACCTGTTCCTAATCTTTCTTTCAGTCAATTTAAACAGCAAATATTTACTGAAAGCCTTTTTATATGTTACCCTATCTGAATGCCAAAATTGAGTGGCATGCTAGGGTGAAACTGTTGAGGTTCTTTTTTCCCAAATCCACAGTGTTGGGCAAAAAGTGGTGTCTGGATTAAATGGTGGTTCACAGAGTGCCTGACAACAAGTAAATGCCCAATAAATTCTAAGTATCTTCAGTAAGGACTTTCCAAGAAGTTTTTGCTATGAAATTATAACTAATTTTACATGTACATATACATTATAAGGCATTTTTAAACTATATTTTTCCAAAGAGCTATTTCTTTCAGAGCACAAAGGTCATAATACCTATCTAATAAGAATCATTAATTTCATCATACCTTGAAATAATATACAAAGTAGGATCCAGTTCTTCATGTATTTGATACAGTTTTCCTGAAATGCTAAAATAAAATAACCTTTAAAAATGAAACTAGTAAGAATTAACCCATAAAAAATGAGAATAGCCAACTGCAGAATAACCCAATCAATCCAAGAGATCCTCTTCAAACATGTCACTGAGATTTGAGAATCCTCATATTCAATTGTAGAAATCTGGGGTATGATATCATGAAGTCCAGTCTAGAATCTACCTCTTCCCTCTAGCCTCCCCCAAAAGAGGAAAATGATCACTTGCCTACAGACCTGTCAGAATGAGGAGGATCTACAGGCTGCCCTGGGAGGGAGGGGAGCCAGAAGTTGAGAATTCAATGCTATTTATTCAGCTCCCTCCTGGAGAAAAACTGAATCCTGCAGGCATGGATGACCTGGATATCAAAAGGAATACACCCAACTATCAATTAACAAATTAGTATCCTGCCTCCCTTTTGGATGAGTCTATTTCAGGTATATTTACACTTATCAGTCTTGTTTATGTAACATACTGTATGCTCAGAGAGCAGTGAGCCTTGTTCAGAGGTTATACAGCTGCTTGCCTGCCTACCTGATCACTAATAGCATCCTGACTGCAACGGCCAGCCTAGGTTTTACTGGGTTAGCTAATGAACCTTAATGAGATCCAGAGGGGATTACACTGAGAATGACAATCCACATGATAGAATTATCTAGAGCACCCAAATAGTTCCCATAATCAGTATTCTGAAGGTTAGACAGATAGAGGTTTAAACTCTTCCTCTGCCCAAAAAACTATGTGACTTTAGGTAAGTTTCTTCACTTTGCTAGACCTCACCTGGAAAATAGTGAATTCTGAAGATTAAACGAGCTAACAGATATGCAGCGCTCTGCGTTCACCTGGCACACAGTTCAGTGCTAATAGCATACAGCCATTATTAGTGGGAGGGGATCCACAACCACTCACAAAGCCCCTGCTTTGGTTTTAGAACAAAGACGACTTTCTTGACCAGGTGTGGAGGCTAAACACATTATCTCAATCATAGCTTTTGATAGATATAAAGTTTTGAGACTGAATGCTATTTGATAAAGTTGGCAACAAAGAGTTAATTGCTCATCCCAATCTCCTTCTTGTGTTAAACCATCAGACCCTCTGAATGCAGTCCCCAACCTCAGGTTGTACTGTTAAAACTGTCTTAGTCTTCTTTCATGGGGGCTACACAAATATTCTCAGCAATTGGCCTATATTATTATTTTTTTAAATAAACAACGCTGGCTTCTTTAAAGCTTCTTTTTGGAATATTTTTGATTACTAATTATGTCTAATTCTAAATTTCAAATAATTATCTCAGAAAAATCAAGGAAGAAGGTGTTTTCTTACATCCTAAAGAAAACTGAACTTTGGGTTTCAGAAGAGAAACTATAGGAAAGCGAGGGAAGTATACAGTGAAAGAATTAACAACATTAATGGAGAATGTGAGAACCCCTGGGGCAGATGAAGGCTTTCCAATTTTAAAGATGGGGAAATTAGGATAGTGATGGAGGTGAGGACCCAGGTTTGGGCAACCAGTGCCTGCCCCTTCACTGTAAATAGCAGCAAAAGCCCAGGCTAGAGGTTTAGGAAACCTAAACCTCTCCTAAAGGAGACTGTCTCTTCCCAGGGCTACATCTTTCTACAGGTTTAAAGGTAAAATCTTGACCCAAAGTTGTCTGGTGTTTATATAGGAAAAAATTCATATTTACGTATTGCAAACTCAATACATTTTTAACAAAATGATGGACAGAATGTCCCAAATTACTATCCGAATACGCTTGTTAGAACATCATAGCAGTCATAGCTGCATAAGCACTTTGAAACGCATGGAGCAGGGGTCCTCAAACTTTTTAAACAGGAGGCCAGTTCACTGTCCCTCAGACCGTTGGAGAGTGCGCGCTGTGGGCCCGGGACGAGTCGGCTGCTAAGCAGAACAGGCAGTGGCGGGAAAAACACCCGGCGGGCCATAGTTTGAGGACGCCTGGCATGGAGTATCAAAGGGGATGTGTGTCTCTGCAGCTGCTGGTGCAGAGGACATCCAGCACCACCCTCCAACGGGGCTCACTCTCTGCCTTCCTTTGGCAGGTCATGAGAATGCAGACAAAACTGTCCTTATCAGGGCAAAGCACCCGCTTGTTAATAACCACATAATTTGGGAATGAGAAAATGATATTTTAAGCATTTTACATCCTAACATGCTACAGTGTTGTTTATGTATAATTTTACTAAGTTTCAGCTATGCTTTAGGAAACAGGTCTGGGGTTGAGTTGACTTGTAATGAATCGTAACTTTTCCCATTAAAAATAGTAAGAAATGGCTACTCATTGAAATTTTCACATATAGCATTTGATGTTCAAGAACCAACTGCTGAGGTTAAGCCAAAAATGTCTATACTTGCATTACCCTACAACCTTGGGCCTATTCACAAAGATCTGTAAGAGGACATATGCAAAGATTTCTGTCCAGGTTCTATGTAGTAGCAGGGGGCGCTGCAGGCATTCTAGGTGCATCCTAACTAGGGGCAATAAAATGATGGATCTTAAAAACAAATGCTATTAATAAATGAAAAAAGAAAGAGAATGAGATCATGAGATCTGTAATACAATAGCATTTACACAAATTAAAAATACTTAAGCACATAACAATACATATTTTATAAGAACACATAAAAACAAAATAACATACATTAAACACTACAAGCCTGGAGAATCAGACAGAAAGAAACAAAACAACAAAAAAAGAGAGCAACCTTGAGGCAAACATTTCTTTTTTTAATTTACAAATCCATCACCTCAAATACTTACCATTTCTTTGTGGTGAGAACATTTATAATGCTCTCTTTTAGCTATTTTGAAATATACAATACATTACTATTAACTACAGTCCCTGAGCTATTTAACAGATCACCAGAACTTATTCTTCCTGTCTCTGGTAACCACCATTCTACGCTCTACTCCTGTGAGTTCAACTTTCTAAGATTCCACGTGTAAGTGAGATCATAAAGTATTAGTGTTTCTGTGCCTGGCTTATTTCACTTGGCATAATGTTCTCTAGGTTCTTCATCCATTTTGCCACAAATGACAGACTTTCCTGCTTTTTAAAGGCTGAATAGTATTCCATTGTGTGTAGTATATCACTTTTTAAAAAGCATTCATCTGCTGACTAGCACTTTGGTTGTTTCCTTATCTTGGCTATTGTGAATAAGGCTGGAACAAACATGGGAGTGCAGACATCTCTTCAATATACTCATTTCAGATGAGACTGGGTACAAAGTATGGCCACAGACCAACATACTGATTTCAATTCCTTTGGATATACACCCAGAAGTGGGATTGCTGGATGGTAAAGTAATTTTATGTTTAGGTTTTTGAGGAACCTCCAGAGTGTTTTCCAAAGTGGCTATGCTAATTTACAATAGCACCAACAGTGTACAAGGGTTCCCTTTTCTCCACATTCTTCCCAACATTTGTTATCTTTCATCTTTTTGGTAACAGCAAATATAACAGGTGTGAGGTGTTATCTCATTGTGGTTTTAATTTGCATTTCTCTGATGACTAGATATTGAGCATTTTTTCATGTATCTGTTAGCCACTTATAGATCTTCTTTTGATAAATGTCTATTCAGGTCCTTTACCCATTTTTTAAAGAGTTATTTGCTTTCTTGTTATTGAGTAGTTTGAGTTTCTTATATATTTTGAATATTAGCCCCTTCTCTAATATATGATTTACAAATATTTTCTCCCAATCTGTGGGCTGCCTCTTCACTCTGTTGATTGTTTCCTTTGCTATGCAGAAGCTTTTTAGTTTGTTGCAATCCCATTTATCTATTTTTGCTTTTGTTGAGGCAAAGATTTCATAACCAGACAGGAAAAGCACTAATTATAAAGGAAAAGACTGATAGATTAGATTTTAAAATTAAGAACTTCTGTTCATCAAAAGACTCTAGTAAAGGAATGAAAAGTTGAGCCACAAAGTTGGAGAAGGTATTTGTAAAACATATAACCAAAAAAGGACTTATACCCACAATATATAAAGAATGCCTGAAGATAAATAAGAAGTAAACAGACAACCCAACTGGAGAGAGCTTTGCACAGATGACACTAATATGCTAAGAATTGAGAAGGATAATTCAATCTTCATCTGAATTCAACTAGGAAAAGAAAGTGAGTTCATTAACAATTTTTAACTTTTAGAATTTTATAAGAATGTATATAAGCAGGAAATTTGAACAGATATTTAACAAATGTCACTGGCTCAAGTCTCTTCTATTTCAATAGAGTTCTGGGGAGAAAAATGGAAAAAGTATTTGCATCTACAATTTGTGTATCTACAAGGGGAAATGAGTTACTTATGCAACTACTACACAGTAGAAAGCTTTGTTTCCATAGCGATTATGACACAACTGATTTAGGCCTTAAATTAGAATATTCTGATTTGAATTGAGAAATGATCTTTTTGTCTAAATGAATAGTGTATTCAGCACAAATAAAAGCTCTGCATATCTGCTGATATCATTTCCTCTTTACTTCAGTAATAATTAATAACTAGAATACATCCACACAAGTCCCAAAATGGAATTCATATCCCCAAATCTCACAAGTGCCTGAAAATACAGGGAATGGCATATTTCTACAGGATGTACAAAAATACTGACCATAAAAAAATCAATGCAAAACATTTTGAAATATCTTTCTGCTCATTTCACATCTATTACACTTAAACAAGCCTCAATTCAGTAATTAAAAGTGAACAGTCCATTTAAAGAAAGTTCAAATCAGACAAAATTCATCTATAGTATATTTTGCGGGGGTGAAGGATAATTAAGAGAGAATACAAAGGCATCCTATGGGGTCATGGAATGTTCTATTTCTTGAGCTGGCTGCTGGTTACATCTGTAAAAATTAATTAAGTTGTACACTTAGGATTTATGCATTAAGTATAACTGTATGTTACTTTTAAAAAGTTCACTTTAAAAAGAAAGTGATCAGTCCAGTATCTTAACAGCACTTCAGCCTTCATTTAAAGACAAGACTTCTCTCTCCAACAGCAGGGTCAGTTGCAGGGGCGGCCTGCCCTAGGGGAAGAAGAGGTAGAGGCTGCTTCTGTCGCCCTCATTTCCTCCCCCACCTGCTAGCTGCTGTTTCTGAAGCAAGGAGGACAGGAAGGACCCAAAGAAGTTCTTGAATAATACTACCAGAAGATGATTGCTCAGTCTTGGAGCCTGATGGATGTTTAAAGCTCTTTCTCTTACAGAGCATTTTCGTGGTTTCTCCAGGTATTCTCCCACGGTGTCCCTCCAATTGCAACTCCCTTTAGCTGGGCAGTGCCCCTCTTCTAGCTTTCTCAGTCCTCCCTATTTTTCTACCAAAGTGTAGACCTGACAGCCTTTAGTGCTGGGGTCCCTTCAGCCTGGAGCAGGAACTCTTTAAGAATGACATCAGGTCAACATTCTGGATCCAGTGTCTGTCCATAGCTGCAGTGTGTGTGCTCACTGCCCTGCTCTCTGAGCACTAATGTTTGGTGGGAAGGAAGGTTGATGTATCCAGGCTCAAGCCCACTAGGCTTTAGGGTGAAGTGGTTCTGCCTGTCTGACATGGGTACTTTGTCCTTCTATGTCTCCAACATGGTAAGCTGCTGTTTATGCCTCCATTTTAATTGAGGGGGCCTCTAAGACAGCATCCCCATTCACTGGTCAGATATATGCATATATGCTGGGAGCCTGAGTCTTTGAATGGATATATTACACAGAATAAACAACCAATAGCAAGGAAGAAGAAAAGGAATGCAATACCCAACTGCTGTTGAAAGTAGCACCCACATAAGCAAAGAAACTTGGATGGCTGCCAGGGTCAACCACGAGGCAGACCATGAGGAAAGCCACATCTTCCTATTTTCATTCAAGTTGGCTAGGGTGACATTCTTGTTGTAAAATATGTGTTTTTCAATCCAGTTCCATCAGTTCTAAATAGGTGCCCCACTATGCCTATGTTTTTGGTGTTGTGAGTTTTCAACCTCTGACAATGGGGTTGTAAATTTGAGGGGTGGCATTAGTGACTGCAAGATGTCATTTAAACTAGAATCTCCATGTATATTGCCTGTTGCAGATACACACAATTTCCATGAAATCAAGGATTAAGTAAGGCTTTGGTTCTGAGGGTGAAACAAAGAACACCACTAAACACACACATCAGGGGCCACATATTATGACACTTCAGGAAGTTGGCCTGTTTATATTCCAAGAGCTTCCAAAAACAAAATATTAATGTATTTTCCTGGTCCCCAGTAATAGCTCTTGAAAAAAGAACTTCATCAAAAACCTTCAACATAACTGTTCAAAATAAATCATAATTTAGCATTTTTTTCTTTTTTAGTTTCATTTATTAGTTTTGGATTTTTAATTCCTTCAGAGGAGTAAAGCTAATCACTTTAAACCAAACACTAAGTACCTTCACTGTAGTTGGCTGAGTGAAAAAAAAAATCAGTTTAAAGTAAACATCCACAGGTGAGACAGCATTCCTGCTGACCTCAAAGCTTCTGAAACATTCAGTTTTGAGCTGCCTCTTCTGTCAGAGAACCATATTCGTGGAGTATATTGTCTGCCTTCCTGACGACCAGTCTGTGTTTGCCATCTTGTGACCCACAATCCCCATTTATATTTACTGATAGGACAGACAATGGCTTTAGTTCACCAATTGTTTTTGTTACTCTTTGTAGAAACTGCTTGCTTTCTTTGGTGTATGTATTTTGATATTTAAGATAGTTTACATTTTTGTCTAGTGGTTACTTGTATTGATATCTATATGCCTCTATTTCTTTAGACAGTGTTTATTTAATCCCTAATGAAAAATGATGGGCTTAAAATATTTTCTCCTGTACCATCCTTCTGCTATCCTATTTCAGTGAGTTTTATTATCTCTTACTGTTTAACTTTGTGGTTTTAAATATACTTAGACCTCTGTTAGTTCATCTGTCAGCTTTAAATTGGCTCCCTTTGAACCCAGCTGTGAAAGGTGAGGGCAGAGCAGTCTTACTTTACCTCCCAGCCTCCGTCCCTGCCCCTCACATGTGCTTAGTTAAATCATTTCGTAATGTCAGTTCCCGGGACCCTCACATGCCGTTCTGCTACATCAATCTCCACATTTGTTTTAAATTACAGTTAGAGAGATTCAATGCTCATCACCATTTCTTTTGCACTAGTTTTTCCAGTTATCTCTTGGTGGAATGAAGTTTGTCTTCAACTAAATTCCTCAAGAAGGACTTACGAGAATATTCTTTCTTGATTTCTTACATTAAACAACGCATCTGTTGTTTATATTTTAAAAACAATTTCATTCTCAACATAGTATTCCTGGCAAAAAAAAAATTTAAATAAAAACAATTTCATTGAATATAAGAATCCTTGGATCACACTTACTTTTCTTAAGGATTTTGTCACTGGTGCTCCTGTGTCCTCTCATATTGACTGATAATGTGGAGTAGTCAAAACTTCCCCTTTCCTAAGTGACTTGATCTTTCAGCCTTGGCCACTCAAATGACCCTTTATGTTTGAAATCCAGTAACTCTACTGAACACATAGCAAGGCTGGACATTCTATGTTAATTTTTCCTGGGGCAGAGTGTGTCCTTTCAAACTGAAGATTTAACTTTTCTCTTATTTCTGAAAACTTTTCTTGATTTATATTATAAAATTTTTGTTTTGTCCATTATTTCTGTTTCCTTCTTTAGTAATTTTTATGCTTTTCAATTACATCTACCATTCACTAGTTTCTTTTAACTATTTCTATTTCACTTGGCTCACCTACTTCATTCCTATTTTTCATACATTGTCTTGTATTACTTTTAATTTTGCTTTTATTTCTGGTTTTCTTTTTTTCCCTTCACTTACTTTCTTGAACTCAAATTTCTTGTTCATTCTTTTTTTTTTTTT
>VBSM01002223.1:3181293-3203477 GCA_008086735.1 Cheirogaleus medius
CTCATTATGTTGCCCAGGCTAGACTCCAACTCCCGGGCTCATGGGATCCTCTCACCCCAGCCTGCCGAGTAGCTGGGACTACAGGCCCCTGCCACCATGCCTGGCTCTTCCATTTTTTGATGATTCATTTTTGAGGGCAGTTTCTCCTACACCAGCTATTTGAAGGAAATTCATTAGGGAGAAGAGCCAGGGCCATATTCAGGGGAATAGGAGTCATCATCTACTGGCAAGACTTTCCCCAACCAAAAAGGCATAGGCCACTGTGAGGCTACTCACAGCATAAAGTCTCTCTCCTTCCTGCTACCATAAGGTCAGACTGTTCCCTTCGAGTATTACCTGTCTAAGTCCTCATTCAATCCAGCTTCCTCTACATCTTAGAACCAAACTAGATCTGGGGAAGTTCCTGCCACCAGCTTCTGTACTTATTTCCACTATTTCAAATGAAGGATTTGGGGGTTAAAAAAATTATTATTTATGTTTCTGGTTACATGGATTGCTTTTGTAATGCTTGAGTCACAGATATAAGTGGCCCATCATCTAAACAGTGTTCACTGTACCTATTAGGTAGGTTTTTGCCCCTTCCTTCCATCCCTCTCCCCCTGCTTGATTTCCACTGAGTTTTACTTCCCTCTGTGCACATGTATGCTCACTGGTTAGTTCTAATAGTGAGTACATGTACAGTATTTGTTTTTCCATTCTCGAGATACTTTACTTAGGAGAATGATCTCTAGTTCCACCCAAATTGTTGCAAAAGGCATTAATTCATCCTTTTTTATGGCTAAGTAGTACTGTAATCCATGGTATACATATACACATTAATCCACTCAAGAACTGATGGGCACTTGGATTGATTCCACATCTTTGCGATTGTGAATTATTCTGCAATAAACATTTGAGTGCGGGTGTCTTTTTGATAAAATGACTTCTTTTCCTTTGGGTAGACACCCAGTAGGGGGATTGCTGGATCTAATGGTAGGTCTACTTTTAGTTCTTTGAGAAATCTCTATATTGTTTTCCATAGAGGTTGTACTAATTTGCAGGCCCACCAACAGTTTTTAAGTGTTCCTTTCTCTCTGCATCCATGCCAGCATCTATTGTTTTTGGACTTTTTAATAAAAGCCATTCTAACTGGGGTAAGGTGATATGTCATTGTGGTTTTAATTTGCATTTCCCTGATGATTAGTGATGTTGAGCATTTTTTCATATGTTTATTGGCCATTTGTCTATCTTCTCTTGAAAAGCTTCTGTTCATGTCTTTGGGATCTTGGTTTTGAATCCAGGGTGTATCTCTTATCTTGGAAAATGTTATTTGCTAGTTTGTTTT
The DNA here is from genome assembly GCA_008086735.1 of Cheirogaleus medius. Taxonomy (NCBI): domain Eukaryota; kingdom Metazoa; phylum Chordata; class Mammalia; order Primates; family Cheirogaleidae; genus Cheirogaleus; species Cheirogaleus medius. Next base: position 3,182,618 of record VBSM01002223.1, read on the forward strand.
GTTTCATTTTCTCTTTTCTTGAGATCTGTAGCTCCAAATGTCTTCAGTCTACTTCCTCTCATAATTCTGGTTCAATCTTTCAAAAACTCTCTCTACTTACTTTCTGGCTTACGGTTTCAGACATCTCCTAATTTCTTCAAAGATGGGGTTTTCATTTCTGTTTCTTTTTCCTCCTAGTTGCTTGGGGTAATTTTCCTGAGGATGAAGGAGGGCTGATTTTACCATGTTCAAATCTTAAGTTCTACTATTTTTCTTCCCAAAACAAAATGGCTTTAAAATTTTTCTGAATATAAAGTAACATGTCACTTAAAAATCCAGACAATATAGAATAGTGCAGAGGAAAAAAGTAAAAAGCTGTTACCTGAAATCTCATTACTTTAAAGTAATCCCTGTTAATATACTAGCACATATCGTTTGATTTTTTTTTCAGTGCATGTCAACCTTTTCCCATGCATTTTTCCACTTAAAACTATTTTCTTGAAAACAAAGATCTAAATTATAAATTTTAATAGTTATATGATATTTGAGAGCACTTCCTATTAACTAAGAGTATCATAAGACACTGAAATGTTTAAACTTTAAAATAACCTCATAATCCAGAAGCGATGCCCCTGAAAGATCAAATTTTCCACATTTTAGTTTCCTTATAAATCAGAGAAAATGAGGGGTTTATTCCACAGGCTTCTTGAATTAAACCAGGAGGCTATGTCTTTAAAAGCTAGGTAACCAAAGGTTCTTTTTAAAAGTTACTGTTTCCATGACCTTTGTTCCCTCTGTAATAAATACACTGTATTTTCCTTTCCTGGTTTCTCATTTACAAGATGGGAAAAATCCAAACAACAAAATTATCCAAGTCTTATACCATGGATGGACAATCTCTACAGGTTATTAATCAAGAAGACAGTCAAGAGAATTATAGATTGCTCCTTTCACATCTAGAGGTGAGCTTATACAATGGTGTCAAACAAGGGACTGTGTACAAATTGCCTATAGCTTGTAAGTTTTCATTAAACTGTCTTTTCTAATCATTTCCTTAACTTACAGAAACTTAGAGCCATACAAACACTGAACCTCAAAGCTGGTTGTAGCTGTGATGTAAAGAGACAAAACATTCTGTTCTTTCACTGAGCAGACCTTAGAGACAACATTTTCAAAGTAACATCACCTACACAAATGAACAAACCTCCAGATGGCAAAGCACTGCCATGTACCAACAAACAAAAATCGTAAGTGAATGTTGGCCTGGCATGCTGGCTCATGCCTGTAAGCCTAGCACTTTGGGAGGCCTAGGCGGGAGGATCACTTAAGCCCAGTTCAAGACCAGCCTGAGCAACATAGTGAGACTCCATCTCTTAAAAAAAAAAATTAACCAGGTGTAGTGGTGCACACCTATAGTCCCAGATACTGGGGAGGCTGAGGAGGATCACTTGAGCCCAGGAGTTTGAGGTTGCAGTGAGCAGTGATCATGCCAGTGCAGTGGAGCCTGGGAGACAGATCGCAACCAGATCTCTTAAAAAAAAAAGTGAATGTTATTCACAAAAATATTTAAAAAAGTATTTGAGGGTAGCCTGTAGGTTAGGACATGCCCCTTATAAAATTGACTGGGTTTCTGATCAGCTCTTAGGAGGAAAAAAAATAAAATGAAATAAAACAAAATTGCCTGGGTAACTCTTGATTCAGCAATGAACAGGCAGGCATCGGAAGAGCTGGAGCTAGAGAGGGCTAGTCATCAGCCTCCGGTGATTTATGAATAGTAATCAAGCCTCAAGCCACCACCAACATGTAACATCTGGGTGTTTACTATGTACCAGAGAACATTTTTTTTTTTAAACAGAGTTTCACTCTGTTGCCCTGAGTAGAGTGCAGTGGCATCATCGTAGCTCACTTCAGGCTTGAACTCCTGGGCTCAAGTGACCCTACAGCTTCAACCTCCCAAGTAGCTGGGACTAGAGGCATACTCCATGATGCCTGGATAATTTTTCTATTTTTAATAGAGATGGGGTCTCACTCTTGCTCAGGTTAGTTGTGAACCCCTGAGCTCAAGCAATCCTTCTGCCTTGGCCTCCCAAGAGTGCTAGGATTACAGGCGTGAGCCATGGCGCATGGCCGCCAGAGAACATCTTTACCCTCACATCAACCCTATGAAGTAGGAACTGTTATTAGTATTATTCCTAAATACAAATTTGGAAACAGACTCAGAGAGGTTATTCACTTGTCAGTCACATAGCTAGGAAATAGGAGTGAGGAACATGGACTAAGGCCTGTAATCAGTGCACTCTACTGCCTCATGTGCTAATAAGCAGCTATGGAAACTCACAAGTGGATGTACGTAGTTTTGACTGAGATGGTCAGAAAAGATAACAATCAGGCTGGGTTTGGAATGGCAGGCAGGACCCAGCCAGGTAGAGAGGCAGAAAAAGGTCCATGTGAGCAAAAGCACACAGGAAAAGAGACCAAAGGCAGAGTCACTGATAACACACAGATGATGCTAATTACAAATCCCCCTCTGCCTGGGAAGATACTGTGTTTCCCCGAAAATAAGACCTGCCCATAAAATAAGCCCTAGCAGGATTTCTAAGCATTTGCGCAATAGAAGCCATACCCTGAAAATAAGCCCTAGTGATGGGCGTGGCTATGCAGCGTATCTGCACAATCCATGCATTTCGGCGCGGAGCAGTAAAGAAGATGCGCAGCCCTTCTCATCTGCCCCATCGTGACAGCTACTATCCCAGAGGTGACCAGAAAGGTGCGGGCAGCCCCACCAACAAGGTCGGCTCCCCCTGTCAGGTCCCGGCCATCCTGTGCGTGCTGCAAGCTGAGGCTTTGAGGGGAAAATAACACATCCCCTGAAAATAAGCCCTAGGGTGTCTTCTTGAGGAAAAATAAATATAAGACCCTGTCTTATTTTCGGGGAAACACGGTAGTGTTACAGGAACTGGAAGACAGGTCAGGCACAGTGGCTCACACCTGTAATCCCAGCTACTTGGAAGGCTGAGATGGGAGGATCACTTGAGGCCAGGAGTTTAAGACTAGCCTGTGCAACATACTGAGAATCACGAAAGAAAGAAAAGGAAAGGGGGTGGGGGCGAGGGACAGGACTGGAAGACGAGGGACAAAGATATAGAAGGCTGGCCCCAGCTCTGCATCTCATCATTACGTGGCCTTAGGCTCTAAGCCTCAGTCTAGTCTGCCAAATAAGAAATGTAATGGGCTGTCAAGTTCAGTTTCAGATAACATAATCCATTTTATAATTTATAATCTTTTTACATAGATTCCTTATCATAAAAAGGATATGAAGTAGGTATTAATCAACAGGTTTAGATGTGAAACTGCCATTCATTCATTTCAGCAAACATTTATAGAACACCTTTTATGCACTAAACCTATGAGTGCTAAAGTCAGAGAAATAAAAGTATAAAACCGATCTTCCAGAAGCTAAATACACAAGGATAGAAAAATATAAACAGATAATTACAACACTTTGTGAATGTTTAACAACAAAAAGTCGTACAGAGTGTGACTGAGAAGTGACTGATTAACTCTGCCCAAGGGAAAAGTCACAAAAGTTTTCAGAGGCATGATGCTTGCTGAGGTTAAATCTTGAAGGAAAAGTAGGCCTCTGCCAGGTGAGATGGGGAAATGAGCATTCTAAAAAGAGAAAATATTATGTGCAAAGGCATGGAGGTATGAAGCCACTGGGCATGTTCAGGAATCGTAAATGACTAAGTATGGTTGAGAGCGAAGATTCCACAGCAGATGAGGCTGCAGAGGGTGTAGGGTCAGATGACACAGGGTCTTGTTCCTTGGTAGGAACAATCAGCAGTGTTGCAGCCAGGTTAGCACTGAGGTGTCCAGGCACAAATATCCAGTTAAAAAAATAAAACTAATTCCAGACAGAAGCAGCTCGCAGGCTACACAGCTCCTAACACTCCCCACTGTGACCCTGGTCAACGCTGGTGGAAGTGGTGACTAATTCTCCCTTTTCACAGGAGAAGGAAACCAGTGACTGTGGCTGGGCAACAGGGCGGCAGAGGCTGGAAGATGACACCAAACTGGGGCGGATTCAGTGGAGGCTACAGAGGCAAGATGCAACCATAGGTTCCAGGAACTGAAGATAGCCCACAGCAGGAGACAGCACTCAGGCTGTCAGAACAGCTGCTTTCAGTATCTCTAGGACTCCACGACAGCAAAGAGCTAAACGGTCATGGGACTCCAATGAGCAGAGCTAGAGCTGAGCCATGGAAGTAACAGAGGAGAGGCTGGGGCTCGATGTAAGGGAAGATCATATCTGTGACGGGCTCTGTAGGTCACATTCTCAACAGCATCTCCCCTTTTTCCCTTGTCGACAGTACAGACCACCAGGTGCTCCTTCTGCAACATTGTTTGGCATAGGGCACAGGCACACAGAGACCCTGGCCAGAGGGACCTGAGGGGAAGTCTGCTGAGACGGGAAGGGTTTTAGGGGAAACTTCTTCCTCCTTGTTAAAAAAGTGTCACTCCTGCCTGCCTTAGACATTGTCATTGTGCACATCATGCTTTAAGATACAGCTGCTACCTCACATCCAAAGGGAGGGAAGTTGCCACAGAACTGCCCAATCAACCATCTTAGAACCCTCATCTAGACCTGCTGTCACATGAGAAAAGTAAATAGTTCTTTCGCTGTGAATGCTGTTGATTGCAACCGATACCTTCTAACACTCAGACATGAACAATGACAGAATATGCAGCTTCAAGAAAAGGTCCTGGCGAAGGCTTGGCAGGAGGACTGTGCAGTCCAGTAGAGTCAGACTCCAGAAAGTGCTTCTACCTCTAGCTCTTTACAGACTATGTTTTATTATACTATTGTACCAGCTCATAATGTCTCTCAGCATCATACATACACACAAAAATTCAAGTAGGAAAAAAGGAATAAAGGGAAATAAAATGCTGTATATTAGGGAAGAAGATGGATACAAGGCAAAACATAATAGATGTTATAAGCACAGAGAAGAGGTTTTGGTAAAAACAGCCACTATCTCTGCCAACTTGTGAATGATCTTCCAGAGTTTAATGAATGCCATTAAAGGAAAAAAGAGACTCACGAAGACAGAACAGATGTGAACATGGCAAATACAAGCTGTGGGAAAAAGAGAAAGGCAGTAAAAATAAGAAAGAAATGTAAGTTTCTGACGGTAGCCAACACTAATTTATTGAGAAAGTATCTTTTAATGGAAAGTTGGGCCATTAAAAGAAATCCTGGACTGGGGGGATCCTACTACCTGTGGTTAAAATAAGAATATATCTTTAAAATTTTTTTCTTATACAGATGGGGTCTCACAATGTTGCCCAGGCTGGCCTCAAACTCCTGACCTCAAGTGATCGTCCTGTCTCGGCCTTCCAAAGTGCTGGATTACAGGCATGAGCCTCCATGCCCAAAACAAGGATACTGACAAAATGTCAGCTATCATTAACCAGTAGTTTCAAGGCTGGGCTGCCTAAACGAAATACCAGAATTATGTGCTCTCCAGAGTAGCTGTGCATGGTCTTCAGCTTGATTTTTTTTCTTTATATCTCTCTTGACAGATTACTTTCTGCCGCCATCAATGCTTATTGGTGGACTCCAATTCAACTCAATATTTATCTACTGAGTCCTAAACATTTGCATTGAAATATGCTGCATCCAAAGGAAGATTAAAAGGTAACACACAGTGCTAATGCTCTCAAGTAAACTACAGCTGATTGGACAGGCCACGACAAATCCCTGAGGCAGCAGATGGGAAGTGTTCACTATGCCAGGAGGGAGGGGTCGGGTACTGAGCTGGGCACTGAAGGGCAGGCAGGATTTTCAGAGGCAAAAAGGCAAAGAAAAGGTTACAACCCAAATAAATCGCACAGGTAAGCATGCAAGGAATGAGATTCTCTAACAAATTGTGAAATAACTAGGAAGAGATAACAATTTTATAGGAGTGTAAACAGGTACATTTGTGAAGGACACTTTAGCAATACCCACACAAAGTTCTTTTTTTAAAAGTTCATGCTCTTTAATTTAGCATTTCAAATTACACAGACATCTCCTAAAGAAAAATCATGATATTCTGTATCATGTACATATATTACACATTACAAAAATCTTTAAAAAATTTTAAGAATAATCACGATTAAGAAAGAAGATTTAGTTACACAGATGTTTACCACAGCATCTTTATCATAGTTGAATGCTATGTTAAAATTCCATTTCTATATAATGCAGCGTTTATAATAACAGAAGTACATTAGTTGACATAGAATATGTTCATCTAAGTTCAAAAAGATTTCAAAACAGTGTACTCCAAGAGCTCATTATTTGTTTTTTTTAAGGTATATGTATCTCCACAGAAAAATGACCAGGCTATGCAACCACAAAAAAAAAAAATCACTGTTTCTAAGTGGTAAAATGACATGATTTTCATTTTATTATTTTTGCTCATCAGTATTGTCTAGTTTTCTAGAGTAAACATGTATCATTTTCATAATAAGAAATAAAAGCATAGATTATGGAAATTTTCTAAAATCATTGAGCAAAAATTTTGTTATTTTATGGCACTAATCCACAAAAATTGTTTTGCAATGCAATGTTATATATGATGACAGCAAATGCCATTGCTCAGTCATCTTTGCACATTTCCTTGAAAGGGCAGGAGTAACCAAGTACACTCATTAAGTCACACTGTAGGGAAGGAAGGCAGACTGTTTTGGCAACAAGCATAGCACCTCTTCTCTAGCAGCCCCTAATCTCAATATTTCCTTTTGCTTTCAACATCAAAGGTGCAAAGCTTTTCCTGAGATTGTTTTGTCACAAATACCACCTTCCTCAGGCAGGGTGGCTGTCTCTCTATTATGAACCATTCTTCGGCTTCCAGATGCTTAACTCTTTTCTGATCGTCTGCAAAAACAAGTGTGTCCTCTTTATTTCATATCTGTTTGCTACTGCAGGAAACTGACTCGCAAAGATTACACTAAAATCTTGGGGAAGTTTTGACTGCTGGTCCACACCACAGCCCATTCTACAGTGCAGTGACTCTCCAAGTCTGGTTCAGAGTCCAACAGGGTCTTCAGGGTCTCCTGGTGGACAAGGAAAATGGGTACAAAAAGGAGAAGCCTTTCTTTTGTCCTTACCAGCAAATGATAATCGATTCCTTAGGTTTTCACCTATACAACTAAGAACTTACACAGTAGTAACCTATTGACTGAGGTACTAAGAGAGAAAATTTGGTGTTCATTAACCAAATCAGATGTTAATACAGTTAAGTAATGTTATTTAAAAAATATTGTTTTTGTAGTCCACACTAAGAAAAGCATGTTACACCCCATGAAGCAGAATATGGACACACACTATAACTGAAACAAAGCTTCACAATGCTTATTTTTACTACGTATGAGGCCCTCTGTTATTCTGTATTCTATCTTGTTTTAAAGGAAGCTGTAGTAGTTTTAAAAACAGCCACAAATGTCTTGACCCTCTTGACCTTGAGAGGCAGGAATCTATGTCACCTCCCCTTGAATCTGGGCAGGCTCATGACTGCTTCCACCAATTGAGAACAGCAGGGTGAGGCCATGTAACTTCAGAGGCAAGGTTACGGAGTGCCACGCAGTATCTACCTTGTTCTCTTGAAACACTGGCTCTCTAGATGCCTCCTCAAGGGAACCTCTCTCAGAACCCAGCCACTATGCTGTGAGAAGCCCAAATGGACACTCTGGTCATCATTCTCAGCTGATCCCACCAGCCTGCAAGGTACCCACAGCCCAAGCATGACACATGTGAGTATAAGAAGCCTCCATGATCCCAACCAGCAGCCATCATGGAGCAGAGACAAGCCACCCACTCTGCCCCATGCCCTGTCCTATTCCTGACCCACAGAATTCATGAACATAATAAAATGGATATTGTTTAATGCTACTAAGTTTGGGGTGGTTTGTTTCATAGTAATTGTAACTGGAACAATAGTGCTAGGAATAACCTGCTAAATTCATGTCATGAGACATTAGTGGGTAGTTTGATAAACACTGATTCAGAGGACGCTAATTCCATATTTGAAGCCTGGCACTCAACCGTACTAAGTTCCCACTCAGTCTGTGCATATTTGGACACGCTGAAGTTTTTGCCATTGGTACTGGATGGGATGGGTAAAGTAAAGTAGACTGCAGGGTGTTTTGCCCTGTATGCATGAACCAGCATGTAAAAGGCTTGAGACTCATTGGGGCCAAATCCTGAAGCTCAAAGGTGGGCCGTGCTGTTCTGGTGTAAGTCTCAAGATGTTCTTGCGTACCTAAGGATCGAACAATGTCCCTGCATAACTACTGCCAAAATAGACACTTAAGGTCCCCAATGCTCTGCAAAGACTTTTTTATCTAAAGGCTGCCTATGTACCTCCATCGTCTTGCACACTGTCAGCTCTGTCTACAGCTTCAGAGTTTTCTGTTAATGGATAACTTTGATCTACATATAAACTCAGACTAATCTTTTAAGGATCAGCGTGTAAAAAAGGGGGAGGGAGTGATAAGCATTTTTGGTGGATGGAGAGGGTCCAGAAGAGAATTTAAGTGTAATTGGTGAATTGGGCTTTGGGTTTCTTTCTTTAAATGTCACTAGTTATCCAAATATTATAGTACTGTTCTAGAGGAAAAAACAGGAAATTCATGACTAGGACAGGACCCCCAGGAAGAACAGCCTGGGAATGGGGGCATTGAGAAACCCCTCAAGGAAGGGGAAGCTCTTTAAGCAAAGCAGGTCATCTCAGGGAACTGGCCTCAAGGGAGTGCCCCTTAAAAGGGAAGGGGTCCAGTTCAGAGGGGTAGTGGGAGTAGGGGCTGGGGGTAGCCTCAAGTGAGAATTCAGTTGACTTCAAAGAAAATGAGTCTGATCTAGGATTGCCGTGGCCTTAGGATGTAAAGTGCATATTTATATTACATTCTTGGTGACCACAAAAGCAAGAACAAACTCTGAGTTTGGGACAGTGAAAGAAAAGATCAAACAGGAAGGGGAACTGGAAACCACTGAAAAAGGCTAAACTAACTTTTCTCATTTATACACTGCCTGTCTGCCCCAACCCATAAAGGAAAACATCAGATAAATCTGGTTTGTTTGTTTTTAATCTGGATATGCTGTTGTTCAATGCACTCTTTAATGTGTAATGCACACGGATCATCGAGTTCCTGAAAAACTGCATCTGGAGTAAGTGGAGAGCAGCAGTCACTGTTCACAAGAATGACTAACAACCTCAACAGCAGCACCAGCTGCCCCTTTACCATGTGTGAGCCAATAAAGACCAGCACGGGACACACGAGAAACAGAGAAACCAGAATGAATGAGTTCAGAGTTTTGCCTGGATCAACAGGAAAATGGAACATGGGCAAACAGCTAGGAACATTTTGGCAGCTAAGGAAGACTGAGTATCAAGTAGTTTCTTTTGATCCCTTCTGCCAAATGCAGAGAAACACAGAAGTTAACAAAACTTAAAGCCTAAGCAGGCTGACTGTGGCCCACATAGAAATTAGTTGGTCACTAAGAAAGAAACAACCCCATTCATCTGCATGGAACTTGGCTAAGGCCAAACTAAAAAGGGAGCTTTACCTTCAAATAAAGATTCGAGATGAGCTGACAATGGAAAGTCACCTATTATGGACAGAAATAACAAACTAGACCAAATTCGCTGAACAAATTGCAATTTCATATAGTTCAACCAAATCTATGCCAAGTACTGTGCCAGGGATGCAAACATATAGTCCCTGCCTCATCAAGGAAGTTACGTTCTGGGGGAGGGAAGGACAGCAGTGGTGACATGGTGTGCCACCTGCTAAGTCAGAGGTAAGCACAAGGAGTAAAGGACAGAAAACAAGAGGGCTCAAGAAAGACTTCCTGAAGGAGGTGCTCTCAGAGCCTATTTCTGAAGGGGCCTACATTTTAAAGGCAGGGAAGGGGGCTACAGGAAGAAGAAATAATACAAGCAAAGACCCAGGGACCAACTTTTGTTTGGAAACCTGAGCAAATGCCACTCTCCACTAGCATCAAGGCACCTTTGGAGGCTGTGGACAGCCAGTTCCCGCAAACCTTAAGGTCTGACCAACCCTAATCCCTTGGAAAGCTAAATGCCGCATTCCTTTAAGGTTGTTCGTGTCATTCAGCCTCAGTGCTTCATTCCTGCTCAACTCTCCGTCTTTCCCTGAACACCTGGAACACAGTCGTCCCCTCTCCACCAATGTCCTGCCATCATCCTGGTGGTGTCAACATCTATGTAAAGAAACCATCCAGCAACTTCAACAAGTTTCCTCACAACCCAGTGATCTTCATCTCCACCCTGCTCCACGCCAGCCCCTCATCGGCCAGAACTGTCCCATGATGGAAACTCCAATATCCTACTCTCTGACCAACATACCTATCCTGCCAGCAATCCTGAACCTTTGTCCCTCCTCTAATAATTCTCTGACTGCCAATCCTTTCATTCTTCTACTCTCCAATCTCACCTCCCCCATCCTGTACAGACCACAGAGGCTCAACCATGATCCATTCCTTGAACCACCTCTCCAGACGAAGCTCCCCTCATCTAGATCCACCTTCTGCTCTCCCACCTCCCCTGCCTTTCCATCACAATATGTGGAAAAGCCACAACCCCCCGTAAACCCAACTGGTGCTTTCCTGTGCTTCTACACCTGAGCTGATGAGCATTGGAGAAAAACCACACAGCCTTGTAGATTGAGGTCACCAAGAATTTGTGGTCTCTACTACCAGCTGCCTGGAAAGCCTTTGATGATCCCCAGACAGCTCTCTTATCACTCTATTCAATGATGTCCTTAAGGCCTATACCCTCTCACTCTTAGATGTGATCTCCTATTTCACAAAGAGAAATGAGACAAATAGGTGGTAAATTTCTGCCTGCTCATAACCTACAAAAACAATGGTGTTCACGTCCTTCATTCCAATGTCTTCCTAAAAGAAGTGTCCTTTCTCTTGCTCAAAGCTAATCCACCACCTAGGCCTACCTTTTCTGGGACCTCCCCAAAATAGTACCCTCTGTCCTGACCATTAATCTCCCCACTACTGACTCTGCCCCTTTGGCATGCAAGCATGCTCATATCTCCTTATCTTCTATTCAACAAAATGAACAAATATTCTCTGGACCCCATGAGATGCAAATCTGTGACACACTACCCTGCTATAGCCCCTTCTGCAGAAAGCAGCCTTGGCTGGTTTATTCTAGTAGATATGATCTGTGTCACAGATGTCATGAAAAACCACTTCCAATATCCAGACATAGGTGCATGGACCATGCATTGGTGCTAGAGCTAGAGGACAGTAGATAGGCAGAGGCAGCTTGGTGCCCAAACTGTCCAGCTGGGGTGACAACGCGACCCAACCAGGTCCTCTCTAAGGAGGTGTAACAGAAATGTGAGGCACCCACGCATCTGGACCAATGTTGAGAATTCGCTGCTCTTTCCATAACGCTACTGTGCATCTCAACACAGGAGAACTGAGACAGAACACAAATGGTTGAATAACAAGCTGTCAAAACATACTACCCGGGAGTTAAAACTCACCATTTGGCAACCATCATGGTATCAACTGTTTGAGGCAAAAATCATCAATGGATGCTAAAACTAGTTGGTGAAAAGGTGAATGAGTAAAGGCATATGTATAATACGCAGTCTCACAATATCTCCCCATGAAGTATTTATTCATTTCAAAAGGGAAAATGGTGAGGAAACCTGGAAGACACCACCTTAATCAAGTGACCGCAGTAAACATCACCGGTCGTGAAACAGACAGATGCATCTTCTGATATGATGCACTGGGGAGAACACATCGCTGCTGGGGTATTCCTGCCAAAAGTGTACAACCCAATCTATCATGAGAAAACATCAGATAAAGCAAACATAAGGAAAACTCTACAATGCTGCCCTGTGCCCTTCAACCTGTCTAGAATCCCCAGTGAACAAATACTGAGGAACTGCCTTAGACTGAAGACTAAAGAGACATGCCAGTTAAATGCATCATCCTGGACTGGATACTAGATCAGCAAATAATGATTTCTTATGCTATTGTGTTAGTTTGGGCTATAACAAAATACCTTAGACTGGATAATTTATAAACAATAGAAATTGATTGCTTACACTTCTAGAGCCTGGGGAGTCCAAGATCACGACACTGGCAGATTTGGTGTCTGCTCAGGGCCTATTCCTCATAGATGATACCTGCCATGTGTCCTCACATGACAGAAAGGCCAACAAGCTCTTGTTCTCAAGCCTCTTGTTTTGTTTCTTTTGTTTTTTGAGACAGGGTCTTGCTCTGTCACCCTGGCTAGAGTGCAGTGGTGTCATCATAGCTCACTGCAACCTCAAACTCCTGGGCTCAAGCAATCTCCTGCCTCAGATTCCCTGGTAGCTAGGACTATACATTCATGGGGGTGGGGGGAGAAACGCCTGGCTGAGTTTTGTATTTTTGGTAGAGATGGGGTCTCTCTCTTGCTCAGGCTGGTCTCAAACTCCTGACCTCAAGTGATCCTTCTGCCCTAGCCTCCCAAAGTGCTAGGATTACAGGCATGAGCCACCGTGCCCAGCCAACCTCAAGTCTCTTTTATAAGAGAACTCATCCCACTCGTGAGGGCTCTGCTTCCATAACCTAATCACCTCCTAAAGGCCCTTCCTCTTAGTACCACTGCAATGATAATGAGGTTTCAATATACGAATGTCAGGGGACACAAATATTAAGGCCATACCATCTATAAAGGAAATTAGTGGGACAACTGGTAGAATACGAATCAGGTCTGTGGATGAGATAACAATTCTGTAACGATGCTAATGTCATGATTTTGATAACTGAATTGATAACAGAGAATGTCCTTATTTTTAAGAAATATGCACTGAGGGATGCAAAGGGACCTCAGCTATGCAGGTTACTTTCAAATGGTTAAGAAAATAATAATATGGATACATATAAAGAATAAATAAAAGCAGGCCAGGTGTGGTGGCTAATGCCTGTAATCTCAGCACATTGGGAGGCAGAGGTGGGAGGATTCCTTGAGCCCAGGAGTTCAACGCTGCAGTGAGCCACGATTGTGCCACTGCACTGCAGCCTGAGCAAAGAGTGAGACCCTATCTCTTTAAAAAAAAAAAATAGTAGTAATAATGATAATAAAAGCACACTGTAAAATGTTAACATTTGGGCAATCTGGGTGAAGTCTATGTAGGAATTCTTTTTATTATATTTTTACAAATTATCTGTAAGTCTAAAATTATTTCAAAATTTTAAAATAGATTTTTTTTCAAAAAAAAAACAGAGTTTGAGAAGTATAAGAAGAAATTGGCCAAAACCACAACTGTGGTAAAGGACTGCAAAATGCCACTATTCTCCTTTGGCAGGTAGGGCACATATAAAGATTAACAGACACAGAATTTTGAAGATTAGTAAGCTTGATTTAACTGATGAACTTAGAATTCTGTACCAGAGAGAATACATATTATTTGCAATAACCATGAACATTTAAATAAAGAGGCAATAATGAGCCTCTGTCCCTGACTCATTTCTAACTTTACTGGAGGCTCCTTGTGTGGTACAGGTCACCACCCTGCCTGCAGAGTACAGGTCACCACCCTGCCTGCAGAGTGCCAGGCGAAAGGAGCCAAGAGAATCCTGGTCACAAGAAGCCAAAGAAAAAACCTCCAAAACTCCAAAGACCTTTTTAAAACAGATGCAAAAATAAAGGATAGCATTAAGAACCCCCATATACCCATCACCTAGATTCAGTAATTATCAGAATCTTGATACATTTGCTACATCTTTTTGCTATAGTATTTTCAAGAAAATTCCTGACATTTTCACCACTAAATACTTCTGTGTGTGTATGTGTGGAGATTTTTCTACCCAACCACAATTTCATTATTACACCTGACAAAATTAAAAATAATCCCTTAGTATCATCTATTATCCATACAAATTCTCCTGACACAAGAGCTTTTAAATCCGAAGCTCCTCACACCAAAACCTTCACCCCAGCATCCAGCCCAACCGTGAACTTATTGCCTGGAAAGGGTGGCCTCTTTACAGATGGGAGCAGAGCGGCAGCAAGCAAGCCTTGACTACCCACTGTCAAGTAACGGTGCTACTGTGAGAGTCTACAAACAATGACAACTATCTACATGTTCTACATGGTGCAAAAACACCAAAATTTATTTTTAAAATACAGAAAAATATTTCCATTGTAGGGTTATAAAGTAAATATCTTTAATGTAAACTGTACTTATAGACCAAAACATAAATGATCAGAGAGCATAAACAATTGGCAGAGATGCAAATATCAATACCAAAAAACACATAAAAATATTCCTACTAATAGTCAAATAACTACATATTCAAATAATGTCTTGCTATATGTCATCCAAATTAGCAAAGATTTCTTTTTTTAAAAAAAATTGAATACTGTCAAAAATATGGCTCTGTAAAGTGGATAGAACCTTTCTGGAGAATAATTTGTCAATATGTTCTCAAATCCTTATTCTGTTATATTTCCAGGAATTATCCTATAGAAATCATAAGATATATACACATCATTATATAAATAAGTTTTTCTTAGAAATATTACTTATTTCTAATACCAGAAAAAGATGATGTGGGGTTAATCATCTGAATGTCCAACATTAAAGGGTCTAAGTAAAGAAATCATGGCTCACCCCTAAGATGGAAATACTATTGATTCATGCTGCTTCATGTATGGTTTGTGGACCAATTGTTGGTAGCCCACAGTGAGATAAAGAATTTAAGCTAGATGTGAATTAATGACAAAAAATTTATTTAACAGCAAGACATCCTCAATGAAGAAATCAGTGTGTTGATTTATACCTCAACTGACTCCTTATCTTGTCCTGAAACAGTAAGAAATAGTTTGCCTACACCACTGTTTTGAATAGCACTACTACAGACTATCTCCAAAATATATCCTAGGTTGCCCACATCCTTCCACATCTACTGCTACCACCAAACCCAAATTACCTCTCTGAACAGTTGCAAAAGTTCTCTAGTTAGTTATTGTACTGCCGCTTCTGTGCCCCTACAATCTACTTTCCACTAAGTTACTAAAGTGATTGTTTTGAAATGCCCATCAAACCAGGCTTATTTGGGATGTGTTGCAAATAAAACATCTTAAAACCTTGAAAACAATTTTCTGGAAACAAAATGAAATTTACAAAAGCAAAATAAAATCAAAAAGGCCAATAATCCCCCAAGAATCTAAAAAGATTAAAGAATTAGTATCAAAAAAGGTTCGAAACTGTGATAGGGTCTTATAAGATTTACCCACATCTGGTTTTCCTCTTTCCTGGCACATGGGAGGACTACGCTTCCCCACTCCTTGCAGTTAGACCATGTGACTAGTTCTACCCAACTCACCGTGGAGTTGAAGTGCTGTGTTGTCACTGAAGCATTTCACTGACGATGTGCAAGCTCTCTAGTGTTTTTTTGCCCCAACACAACAAACCCTGAAGCTAGGTATTGACATGGCAATGTCATAACATGGTGAAGTCTCTGTAGTTTCATTTTCTAAACCTCTTTTCATGTTTTTCCATTCAATTACTTTTAAAATTGGATATATACAGTTACAGATTTCTACTATCTTTTTAATCTCCTAAATATACTAAATATCTTCTGTCATTACATAATTGAACATAACCATTGAAATTCCATCAACTATTATGAAAATAATTAGGATAATATAACTATGGAGCTGATAGTAGAGATCATCACAATATTTACCACCATCATCCTGAGTATATCTCACTCATACTTTGAAAAGCACACACACACAAAATTTCCCACGTAATCTCCTTCCACTGTTCCTTTTATTGAGGATAAAAGTCTGCTAAATATTAATGCAGAAAAACTAGAACTTTCCCACAAAGTTAAAAACAAATCACTATGTTGTATGAAAACACTATCTTCTCTACTTTTTCAAATTATATTGGAGATACTATCCAATACAATTAGATAACATCCTATAATTAGTGATCTAAAAATTGGAAAAGAAGAGGTAAAACTCTATTTACAAATAACATAATGATATGACTAGAAAACCCAAAAGAATTGATATGATTTGCATTACAAATTAGAGAATTTAGCAGGTTATATAAGAAACATCAAAATCATTAGGCTTCATTTATAAAAAAGGAATTCAATTTGAAAATATAATGGAAGAGAAAACCCTACTTATGAAAGCAAGAAAGAAAAGATCTAAGCATAAACTTAAACTTAATAAGGTCCTCTATGAGGACTGATATAAAAACACTCCCCAAACACAACAGATGTAATCAAATGGAAATCGAAAACCACCTTCTTGATAAGACACAACATCATAAAGATGTCAACTCTTCCTTATACTAATTTATAAATTTAACACCACTCCAATAAAAATACAGTCACGATTTCTTTCCAGAGCCAGATAAGCTAATTTTACAGTTCATCTGTAAAAACAAACAGACAAGCAAGAATACCCACAAGACCCCTGAGAAGACAAAGAAATGAGGGAGGACTAGCCTTACAAGATATTAAAACACATTATAAAGCTCTATAATTAAAACAAGTAGCAATGGCATTACAATCAGACACAGAAACTAATGGAACAGAACAGAGAATCCAGGCCAGGCGCGGTGGCTCACGCCTGTAATCCCAGCACTCTAGGCGGCCAAGGTAGAAGGACCGCTTGAGCCCAGGAGTTTGAGACCATCCTGGGCAACATAGCCAGACCTTGTCTCTACAAAAAAACAAATTAAAAAAAATTAGCTAGGTGTGGTGACGTGCACCTGTAGTCCCAGCCACTCAGGAGGGTGAGGCAGGAGGATCACTGGAGCCCAGTAGTTCGAGGTTGCAGTGAGCTATAACTGTGCCAGTGCACTCCAGCCTAGGCGACAGAGTGAGACCCCATCTCTACAGTGGGAAGAAACAAAAAAGAACAGAGAATCCAGAAATGGATCTGATTATGAATGGAATTTACCATAAAGGTAGCATATCAAATAAATCAATGAGGGAAAACAGGCTTATTAATGTATGGTGCTAGGAACGATTTCGTAGCCATATGGAAAAATATATGAAATTAGATCTATTCTTCATATAATAAATCAAGATAAATTTCAAATGGATCAGAGATTTAAATGTAAAAAATAAAACCATTGAGTGAATGGGTAAATATTTCATTAACACAGGAGTGAGGATAACTTTCTCACTGTGACTCAAACATAAGAAGCAATAAGCAAAAATAGTGTTTAAATTAATTACATAAAAATTTTAATTTGCATGACAAGTCTTCCTAAAGTAAAAAGGGAAATGAAGAAATGAAAAATATTTATAATAGGGGAGGGGAAGAGTGTATACTTACATAATGGGTGTGACATACACCACCAGGGGGTTGACATGCTTGAAACTCTAGCACAGTGGGGTGGGGGCGGGTTGGCAGGGGCAATATATGTAACCCTAACAATATCTGTACCCCCATAAAATAATGAAGTAAAAAAATATATATTTATAATACAAAAAGAGAACCCAAAAATGGAAGGAAAAGAAAAACAATCCTTTGGAGAAATGGTCTAGAGGGATAGGAACAGAATTCACAAAAAAAGGAATGTATATGGCCTTTCAACATGTGAAAAGATTTTCAACCAATCTTCATTTTATGAGACATATAAGTAAAATGTCCACTGAAACTACAGTGAGATACCACAAAATACTACTCTATGGCAAAGCAGTAGGAAAATAAGACTTTCCGACACACTGCTAGGGAAAATCCAAAATGGTACAACCCCTGTAGAGGGGAATTCAGCAATAACTACCAATATTCACAAAACAAAGACTCACGCACAAGGCCATTTAATAACAAGTATGGAAACAACTCAAATGTTCACCAGTGTGTGCTGGTTAACTGAAACACAGATAGACCAAGCCAGCAGAGCACTGCACTGCTAAAAAGGAATCAGGAACTCACTCAAACTACAGCATGGATGAAACCTCAAAGCATGATGCCAAATGAAAGCAGCCAGACTCAAAGGCCAGAAATTACATGATTCCATTTAAATCAAATGTGCATCTGTAAATTCAAAGAGATATAAAGTAGATTAGTGGTCACCAGGGGCTGAGGTTTGGTGGTGGTGGGGGGTAGGTGGGCAGAACAATGAGAAACAACTATTAATGGGGACAGGGTTTCTCTGATGAGAACATTTCAGGATTTGTGATTATGTTTGCACAATTCAGTAAATATGCTAAAAAACCAGCAAAGTGTATACTTTATAAAGGTGAGTATATGAACTATATCTCAATTTTTTAAAAAAAGAATGAAGAATTCCTCCACAGATAACTATGAAGTGATCTCAAGGATATACTGCTAAGTAAGAAAAGCAAGGTCAAGACCGGTACATATAGAATGCTACCATTTATCTAAAAGGGGGTACAAATATATGGACATCAATACAGATAATAAGTGCAATAGATTGAAACATATCAAATATGTTAAAATCCTTGAGTTCATAATACTAAAAAAAAATTTAACTGGTCCCCTTTGAAGGATGCTAGAGAACCAATCATTATTCCGAAAACCAGTAAATGAAGGGCAAGATACAAGCATTTATCCTGCCTATGCTATATTAAAATTTTATCATATAGTTAATGAGAGAAGTTTCTCTTTATAGAGATTCAGTATTAAATGAAAAAGAGATGATAGAATTAGAATATCACCATTTGTCATCATATCGCCACTAATGAATTAAAGATCTGATGATTATCGCAAGATTTTTTTATTTGTTTTTTTTTTAAACAAGGTCTCGCTCTGTTACTCTGGCTAGAGTGCAGTGGTGTCATCATACTTCACTTCAACCTCTAGCTCCTGGACTCGAGTGATCCTCCTGCCTTACCATCCCGAGTAGCTGGGAGGACAGGCATGCACTACCACACCTGGCTCATTTTTCTCTCTTTTTGTAGACACGGGGTCTTCCTGAGGCTGGTCTCGAACTCCTGGCCTCAAAAGATCCTCTTGCTTCAGTCTCCCAAAGTGCTAGGATTACAGGCATGAGCCACCGTCCTGGGCCAAGATCTTGTGTAGTCTCTAGTTTCATTAGTCAAAGCTAGTCCATGGGACCAAAGAACATGACAGCACTGATGATACTTGGTCTAGGCTAGGTTGTAGCTTTTGCCATGACCTCTTGGATCACTTCTCTGGGGGAAGCCGGCCACCACATTGTGAGGATACTGGAGGAGCCCTGTGAAGATGGCCCACGTAGAGAGGAAGTATACCCTTCTCCCATTCCCAAAACATCCCACATTAACTTTTCAGTCCTGTGGGGAAGCACCTTGGAAGCAAATGCCCGGGCCCACCGAGGTTCAGGATAATGCAGCCCCAGCAATGCCTGCCTGCAGCTCCGACAAACGATGACCAGAACCACCAAGCCACACTGCTCTCACATTCACCACCCACAGACACCCTGAGAGATCAGTATTTTTAGTCTGAGCCAGTATGTTTTGGGGTAATTTGTTATATAACAAATGACACGATTCAACTTTTGTACCTATTGTAAATTCTCCACAATAAAATATTTCAAAATCCTAAGCCAAATAATTACACATAATCCTTTAAACAGAATTTTTTCATTCTTGCCAGAGCATATAACAGGTTGAACTAAAGCAGGAGAAGAAAGAGCTGATAAAAACTCGCTGTTTTATGTCTTTCTCACTATCTCTTAGGAAAAGTGTCATTTATCATGTTACCTCAGTTAATCCCCTCAGAAAATCTATGAGGTAGACTTCATTATTCCCATTTTGCAAATAAGAAAAGTGATGCTCCAAAATGTTAATAACTTGGTCAAAGTATACAGTGGTAGAGGCAGGATATGGAAAATCTCTGTTCTTTCCACCACACCTCAAACCTCTTCTGACCTTGTCATTTCTCCATCAAGCCCTTCAGGACCAAAGATGCTAAGGTCCAAATCTGTAAATTGTGCATGGAAATACCATCTCATCCCTTGCAAAACCTGTCTGCTCCCCCTTTTCTCATCAACAAATGCAGGGTCATTTAGTATAGCCCTTAATTCTAAGCAACCTGAAGTTGTTGAATGAAAAAAGAAAACAAGAGCTCAAAGCTCCAAATAACATCCCCATATTTCTGAGCAGCTCTGGATGGGGCTGTTCTTCAGGAAACGGTTAGTAAACAGTGGATCAGGCTCTCCAAAATTCTCTCTCCCCTACTCTTCGGTTTCCAAAGTAAAAGGGGAAGAGGGGTCCAGAATTATGGAAACCAATATAATGATATTATATTTTCTTCTTCATTCCCAAAGGTAAATTGTATAACTGGGTATTATATAAACATTTCTAAGTCCCCAAAATTAATTTCCAAATATTTTCTGAAAAGGAAAGCCCTAGTAATCTACTTTTTAGAGTCTAACAGATACTATGAATTAAACCACACTTTTTCTAATAATAAAGTTGAACCTTTCATTTTAGGCAAATGCTATGAATTATTTATAATTTCTTAGGCATTCAGCATACTCAATGTTACAGACTGCTTCACATTGAAAAGTTAATTAAGTCTTGACAACTTAACCCCACTTTTCAAATAAGAAAAAGCTGGGGCCCAGAGAGGTTATGTGACTTGTCAAAGGTCAAAAAGTAGGGAATGGTAGGACTTGGATTTGGACTAGTACCATCTGCCTCCAAACCTGTCTCCTAACCACATTACACAAGGAGGGAAAAAACCTGTAAAAACCATTCAGCAAATAAGTCTCAATGTAAATGTCTTGTCTTAAATTCACCTACTGAGTCCATCTGAGTATTGCTTTTGGCATAATTCTGTCAGGTTAGAATAGTAAATGAGAATGTGCCATT
>VBSM01002223.1:3238134-3248585 GCA_008086735.1 Cheirogaleus medius
TGGCGAACCCACAGAGGGCAAATGTCGTGAGGATTTCTGCTCTGACCTGAAATAAACAGATGAACTGGGAGTGGCTCCCTCAGACGGGACAGGGCACCCCACACCACCCAGGCTCTCTGGCCTTAATTTCACCCACATCCTATGTGTCCCTGCCCTTCCAGCTCTCTGTGCTGCCCCCTCCCCGGCCTTGCACTCCCACCTCTCGCCTGTCCTTCAACCCCTTTGTCTCAATCACCAGCCTTTCTGGGTGTGACTGCCACACTCAGTCCTCTCACTCTGGCCCTACTAAGCTCTGTCCCCAACACTCTGTAGCCCTGTGCTCTGGTTACTGTGCTGTCATGCCAGGAGTGGGGGGAGTGTGGCCTGCTGGAGACAGTAAGGGAGTTGGAGCCCAGCCAACCTGGTGTCCAGGCTTGTGCCGCCAAGTATCAGCTTGAGCAAGGCAACAGCCTTTTCAAGGTTTCGCTTCTCCATCTGCAGTGTGGGAATGATGGCACTTGCCGGGCAGGGCTGTCATAAGGATCATCCCATGTATGGGAAATGCCAGGCACAGAGCACGTGTTTAAATAAGGCAGCTCTTCCCTGTCGTTCTGAACAGTTGTTTCATGTCCCAGAAATTAGTCTTAAGACCCAAAATGAAACAATTTGGAAAAAAATTTGGTTTAGTTCCATACCTCACACCATATACAACATTAATTCTACATCATCAAAGCAGATAAATATTAATATTTCAAGCATACAATTATAGAAAATATAGATAATACCTGTACTTACAAGCTTGTATTATTGCTCTCATTTTGGAGAGGAGCAAAGTGAGGCTCAGAAAGGTTAGGGACCTGAGGATGTTCACACAGCAAGAAGGTGGCTGTGTTACAATTTGAACTCAGCCCTGTCTGACTCCAAATCTCCTGGCCTTAAGTAGTATATCATATAGTCTCAGGAATTTACCACTTACCAAATAATTTTTTAAGTTTAGAAATAATAGAACCAATCATAAAGGAAAAGCTTTAGTGTAACAAAAATTCCTGTGCTCACTTCAGCAACACATGCACTAAACCTGGAACGATATGGAGCAGGTAAGCACGGCCCCTGCACAAGGCTGACTCACAGATTCGTGAGAGATTTCATACTTAAAAACAAAAACCAATCCCTGTATACAAAATGAAGAGGGGGAATAAAGAAAAGACTAGGAAAAATGTAGGTAGGAAATATAACAAAAGGGCTAATGTCTTCATAACATAAAGAGTGTCTATAAAGAGTATTGGGAAAGTGTGAAGGTACCTGTACCCCAGCTTGCTCACCTACAGCTGTGCTCCCTATAACAGCCCTAGGGATCTTAAAATGCAAAATGTCAAATCTTCAGTAACTTCTGACTCCTCTGCCATTCTCCTTTACAATTACCCCCTGCTCTAGCTGTGCTTATCCCCTGTCTGTTCCCTAGATAGACCACGTACTTTTTGCACATGCCTCTTCCTTTGTCTGGAATGTTCTTCCCAGCTGCTCCTGGCTGGCCCCGTCTCCTTCCTCCAAGTCTTAGCCTAAATGTCACACCTCAGGGAGGCCACATCTGACCAGGTCAGCCAAGGAAGACCCTTCCCTGTTTTTTCTTGTTGTTTTCTTCATAGAACTTACCACAAATTGTGGTTATTTATCCTTTATTTCTTCACTTTCTTGTATTGCTTATGTCTCTCACTAGACGTAAGTTCCATGAGACCAGAGACCATGTCTGTCTAATTACCACCCCCCGCCTTTTTCTTTTCTTTTCTTTTCTTTTTTTTTTTTGAGACAAGTTCTCCCTCTGTTTACAAGGCTAGTGTGTAGTGGTGCCATCATAGCTCACAGCAACCTCAAGCTTCTGGGCTCAAGCGACCCACCTGCCTCAGCCTCCCAAAGTCTGGGGACTACAGTCATGTGCCACTGTGCCCAGCCTAACTGCCCCTTTCATCCCCGGTGTCCAGCACCTAAGTGGTCTCAACGGACACTTGCTGAAGGGACTAAGTTTATAAAAAGGATCCCCAAGGGACGTGGCTGCTATACCTCTGAGGAAGGGGCGAGACCAGGACTGATGGCAAGGAGTGAGGGGAAACTTGTGGTTTTTACTTCACACAGACTGTCTTGTAACTAAAGACTACATTTCTTTATCATTTAAAATATAATCAAAAACACAAGAAAAAATATTTCCAGTTATAAGTTTCTAGTTACCCATTAATGCGAATTAACACAATGAGCTATTATTTGCTCATTAAAGTAGCAAAACTGGTTTTTACAAAGAGGCTACTGAATGCTCAAATATAGAGAACAACAATTGTTATTTTAGGATGTGAGGTTACAGGTAATTTTTTCGTTCTCTGTAATGTTCCTCGAGCTTGCATTCATTTAGAAAGGTTAATTTTATAGAGCTTCTGAGGCTTGTTAAAATAAAATTTAACCAAAAGAGCCAAGCCCTGGACTGAGCGCAGTATATTAGCGGGGAAGGTGATGGTGAGTGTGCCTGTCTCACTCCCTCTCCTGGCTCATTGGAAGCTCACACACATGTCTTCGGGGTCGATGTGGCAGGTATTGCACCCTGTTTTCCAGCTGAAGGGGCAAGGTGCAGTGCATGGCCCAATTCCACAGCGAGTGGCCCATCTAGAGCTAGATCTCAGCTGTCTCAAGCAAGGCTCTTTCTTCACACCTGCACCTCGGCCTCCTAAGACGCCCCAAGAAAGATGGCAGCAAAGCCTGAAGCCATCCTGTTTCCCAGGACCATAGGACGTGGCACGTTAAGTGCCACTTCAGTGTGTCTCAGCCAAGCCCAGGGAGCCAGGCTGCAGGGAGGGGACGGAGACACTCACGGAGATCCACTGCTTCCTGGTGCCAGCCCACTCCTCAAGCCCTGCCAGGCGGCGCTGCTTGTAATTGGAGAGTTCCTGATAGGCCACAAACTCGTTCAGAAACAGCTTGATCCCCAGCAGCTCAGCCACCACTGGGCAGTCCTCCCAGGTGACGCCCATCAGGAAGGCCACAGGCCATAGGATGTAGGAGCAGATGAGCTAGGGTGTGAGGACAAGAGGCATGGCTGGGACCCTGTGCTGGGTCCCTGTGTTGGGCCCAGGCCATCCCCTCCACAGGCTGAGCAGGCTGGCTGGAACCACACCTGGAAGCTGAGCCCGTCGATGTCCACCATGTTTCCCAGCCAGGAGAGGACAGCGTTAATGAAAGCCAGCACAGCGAGGTACGCAATCAGGTTGGCTGCAATGCTGGTGACCACTTTCACTGAGATGGTGGCCCCATTGCTGACTGCTTCAATGAGGTTCCGAGCATCTCTGTTGTTGGGATCAAAAGCGATCATTATTGGCCTGTCCCCACAAATGGCAAGGGTCCCCATCCTACAGGCTCAAAGAGAAACCTTGGGCAGAGCAGTTCAGAGCCAGAGGACCCTTCTTTTCCCTCTGAGACCCAGAGCGCGAGAGAGGGGCTGGTCAAAGTGCTGGGATAAGACCCCAGTTTCTAGCACGGTGCAGGCCCACACGGAAGCCATTAGCCACATGTGGCTTTTGACCACTGGAAGGGAGGCTGGTTCAAACTGATTTTGTGCTATAAATGTAAAAAACATACCAGATTTTGTGGATTTAGTATCAAAAAACGCAAAATATTTCAATAACTTTTATATTGATTGAAATATAAAATTTTTATGTGGAAATGTGAATATTTTGGGTATATTGGCTTAAGTAAAATAACTTATTAAAATCTCCCATTTCTTTGTCCTTCTTTTGAGACTCTGTCACAAAAAACAGGACAAAGAGTCTACTTAACATTTCAGCATTAGAATGTTTTGTTTATACTTTTCTCTTTTCTCTCCCATCCATTTTGTTTGTTTGTTTGTTTGTTTGTTTGAGACAGGGTCTGGCTCTGTTACCCTGCCTAGAGTACACTAGCCTTATCATAGCTGAGTAGAACCTCAAACTCCTGGGCTCAAGTGACCCTCTTGCCTCAGCCTCCCAAGTAGCTGGGACTACAGGCACGTGCCACCATGCCTGGCTAATTTTTCTATTTTTAGTAGAGATGGGGTCTTGCTCTTCCTCAGTCTGGCCTTGAGAACTCCTCAGCTCAAGTGATCCTCCAGCTTCAGCCTCCCAGAGTGCTAGGATTACAGGTGTGAGCCACCTCACTTGGAGCTCTATGTGCTTTTTAAAAGATATCTAGTAGAAAATTGAAGATGACACATGCAGCTCATGTTATCTTCCCATGGGACAGCTCTGCCCTGGAGCCTCAGAAGATTGTGACATCAGGGATGCCCACTGTGTCCCCAAGCACATTTGTCTACAGGCTGCATTTTCATCATATTTTAAGGATTAAATGTTACACAACAGTGGTTAAGGCTGTGATGAAGACATGTTAGGAGGTATGTGAAATCAAAGACAGCATGGGATATGTCAATATGTGGTTCACACCTGGTGGTCAGGGCTCAGGCACGTGGAGGAGGTGGTGAGAAGACATACACAGACCCCAGGCCACACTCCCAAGCCTTGACCAGTCCGCTGTTTCCAGCTGCTCAGACAGTGGAAATTTCCCTGTGAGAAGTAGAGTCTGCATGTTTGCAAGCACTGTGGTTTCAATGTCTGTTCCCTCTGAAACTCGTGTCAAAACTTGCTCCCCAGTGTGGCGGTATGGAGAGGTGGGGCCTTGAGAGGTGACTGGTCATGGGGGCTGACACTGATTTTGGATTAATGGGTTAATGGGTTATCAGGGGAGTGGGACTGGTGGCTTCATAAGAAGAAGAAGAAGAGTGACCTGAGCTAGCAGGTAGCACACTCAGTCCTCTCACAACATGATGCCCAAAACCATCTGAGGACTCTGCAGAGAGTCCCCGACAGCAAGAAGGCTCTCAGCAAATGCAGCCCCTTGACTTTGGACTTCTCAGCCTCCATAAATGTAAGAAATAAATTCCCCTGGTTTACAAATGACCCAGTTTCAGGTATTCTGTTACAAGCAACAGAGAATGGACTAAGTCACAGCCAGGACAGTGGAAGAGGACAGGCGGGCCTGGCTGGTGGAGGACAGTGATGGGCAGAGACAACAGGACCCTCCACCGTGCTCGCCCCGGCACCACCCCCGCCTCTGCAGGCCTCCTGCTGCGCTCACCCGTAGGTCAGTTTCACTCCTTCCTCACTCTTAAACTTGGACTCCTCCACCTCCGGGTAGACCAGCTTGGAGAGGGCCAAAGCACAAGGGGCAGCCATCACGGACGCAGCAATCAATGAGGTGGCATCGATCTGAACAGGTGAAAGTGGAGTGATAAGTGGACGGTCAAAGAAATCTTGGGGGCCAAGGACTGAGGCCCAGGGCAGCAGGGGGACATGTATAGTCTCCCCACTGGTATGTCTTCGTTGTCATTACTGCTGTCATCATTGCTAATAACAATACCTTTTATGCATAGAGGGTCACAGGCTGTATGTACAGGCCTCGTATTTCCTCCCAGAACTTCCCTAAGTTAGGCAGGGCAAGTGTTATCCCCATTTTACACATCAGAAAACTGAGGCTCCAATGGATTGAATATGACTTGCCCAAAATAAGAGAAGGCATTACAACCCATCACATCTTTTGGCTCCAAGTTCAAGGTTCTTCCTTCCTTTTTAGGAAGTTTTTAAGCTGTCTGTCTTTGACCACTAATCACCATTACCTGATTTCTCTCTTAGCTGAGGGTTTTGTGATGTTTTCCAACAAAGCTCTAGAATTGATCGTTGTGACGGATTTAAGAGGTAACCCGATTCAAACTTAGCGTAGGTCATGTCCTAGTGCAGGAGTTGTACTCCCTCTATAGGATCTCGCTTTGAATGCTCACTGTGACGGGGAACTTACCACCTCAAGGCTGTCCATCACACCATTCCTCTAGTGAGAGAACTGTTTCCCAGGAAATGTGCCACCTAAAACAACCATCCTCTGGCCCTGGGTCAGCCTCTGGGACCCCCCCCCCCACATTCTCCCTCCTGAATTTTTATCCTCATTGTGATCCCAAGCCCTTTGCTTCCCTGTTCTCTTCCACAGAGGGAGACACGGCACTTTAACTTTCCCCACCACTGTGTCATTTACCGAGCGGAGAAATTTGAACCAACTCAAACATCTAACAACAGGACACGGCTACACGCTGTCAGGCTGCCACTGACAATGATGGTTCTCAAGGCCTCGTGATAACACGGGCAAGTGCCCACGCAATCGCACACAGAGAATAACCAAGACGATGAGGGAGAAAACAAACCCCAAACTATACACGGAAAGAAGAGCACAAAGAATACACTGGAATGTCAACAAACTAGCTGTCTCTGGTGATGAGGCCAGGGGTGATTTTCTTTCTGCTTTTCGGTATCTTTCAAAATATCCACAATATCATTTTTATGATTTTAAAATAGACTTGTTCTCTTTAAAGTTTATAATAAGCCAACCTCATTCTCAAATTTTAAATAAAAAGGTAAAGAAGGAGGAGGGAAGTTGAAGTCCATGCTGAGGCTGATAAAAGCAAAGGCAGAAGCCCGAGAGACAGCCCGGCATCACCCCAGGGAAGTACCAGGACCTGCCGATGAGAAGCCAGGCGGGAAACCCTCCCAGGCTCAGAAACCCATGGAATGTCCTTCTTTTTCTAAACCCCGGTTGTTCTTTGCAATGATAAACAGAAATTCCTTAAAACATGGACAAGAACCAGCGACAGCCTGATAGGTGTGCAGGCCCCAGGTCCTGCTCCCTGCTGGATGAAGCTCAGCTGGGGCGGTGTCCTGTCTGCACTGTCTGGGCTGGGCTTTGGGACTTCACCTCCCTCCTCGGTTGCCCAGCTCCAGTGTGGACAGTGCTACACCTGGAATCTTGGGACTGTTCCCTCCACCATTGAGGACTCTGCCCCTTCCTCCGGTTTGTAGATTACATCTGGTTTATAAACTTGAGTCCCAGCGGGGAACATAGTTGGCAGTTGTCACATTCCTGGACACTGTCCTCTGAGTGGGCCAGTGGTGGCCACAGCCTCAAATGCTGCAGCTGATTGTTTCCTGCTCCCCATGGAAAGGGCTGAGTCCTGCACAGGCAGGGCACCCTGGGTGCTGGCTCAGCATACACCCAGCCTCCCCACTGCCAGCTACTCTGTAAGGCCGTGACATCCCCAGCCCTGCCTCCAGGCACCCGGTCAGCAATGCCTTCTGTCCTGGCACCCGAGGGCCCCTCCTGCCACAGCCCTCCTCTCTCTCACCCAAAGGTGTCCCATGTGGAGAAGGATCAAGGGTAAGAGCGCCCCACTTGAATTTTCAAAAGGATCTCTGCTGAGAAAGGGAGTAAATCCAGACAACTACATATAGCATTAAATGAGCAGCTTCGGAAGGACACATTTCTGACTGCAACATGTCAGGAAAGAACTTCTACTCCTTTCCCTCCACGCTAGGCATCCTCTGCATGTCGTTGCATTTAATTCCCACCCTGCTGTGTGGTGTGCAGTGACTCTGCCTGTAGTACAGATGGGGACACTAAGCAGTGGATTCTCACTCGGCCCTGCGCCGGGTCTCACAGGCCCTGTGCACATTCATGGAGGAACATGGGTGGCCAAGTCCTCAGTGCCACCCTACCCAGCCTGTGTTCCCAGCTTGAGGCTCACATCTGGGTCTCCTCTCATGGGGTCCCTGAGCCAGTAAAGGGACCAGTCTCATGGGGCTACCGGAGGAGCTGTTTCCTACTTTAGAGCCTTGGGGAAGGACGGTGTGGGTACAGCTGTGTGTGGCAGTCGCAATGAAATGGGTCAGCTGTGACCCCTGGAGCCACGGACCTGGGGGAGGCCTAGACCAGCATTGCCCAATACAGATATCATGGAACCGTAATTTAAAATTTACATCCGTAATATAATATTTTCTATTACAGTAGCCACAACTTAAAACGTAAAAATTAACAGGACAAATTATTTATTTATTTTTCTTGAGACAGGGTCTCACTCTGGCTAGAGTGCACTGGCGTCATCAAAGCTCACTTCAACCTCAAACTCCTGGGCTTAAGGGATCCTCCTGTCTCAGCCTCCTGAGTAGCTGGGACTACAGGCTCGAGCCACCACGGCTGGATAATTTTTATATTTTTTGTAGACGTGACATCTCTCTATGTTGCTCAGGCTCGTCTTGAACTTGTGGCCTCAAATAATCCTCCCATCTCAGCCTCCCAAAGTGCTAGGATTATAAGTGTGTGCCACTGTGCCAGTCTATTAATTTTAATTATTAATAAAAATCTCAATCTTTTTCCTGTACTGAGTCTCACTGCATTTCACGTTTCAAGTACTCAACAGCCACGTGTGGTCAGTGGCTACTGTGCTGGACAGCGCAGGTCTAGAAATGTCCACGTATCAGCAATAGGAGGGGTGTGGGGCAAAGGGAGCCAGAGGTTGAACAACAAAGTGAAAGGTCTTAAGAATATGAGAGCTTGGAAGAGAGAGCAAGAGGGACTCTTCTGGGATTCGGGGGCTGAGGGCAGAGCCAAGGACACTGAGGACTTGACTGGGCAGGAGTTAAAGGACAGAGGGGAGAGGATGGGAAAGCAGGGTGCTGCAGTGGCAGCGAAGGGCCAGGTGGGGGCAGAAGAGAGCTTCTCTGGAGACTAGACTAGGGGCAGATACAAGAGCAGGTGGGGACAAGGGGAGGAGGGGAGGAAGACCTGTTCCAGGCTCTCCCTCTGGACCAGCTATGTTGTAGCCTGGGACTTCCAAACCAGAGGCTGTGACTGCAGGCCCAATGGCACACAACTGACCCTGGACACCTCTGCACCTTCCCTGCAGCTAAAGGGAAGTAGGTTTCCAGGCTCTGTCCCTGGGGAGGCCAGACTGCCCAGGGCTGGGCCTGGACTCTGGCTTGAGAAAGGGAAGGAAGGAGGCTGGGTTTAAAGCCAGAGCATAGAAAGGGAGAATGTTCTTCCAGTATTTCTGTTTTAAGTAATGGCTAGGAGCCACTGATGCTTTTGCACTAGGAATAACACCAGAGGTACGCTTTTTGTAACTGTAGGGTCTAAAGCAAGGTTAAGACATTTAAAGGCCCTAAGTTCCAAAAATATTATGGCATCGCCTTCCCCAATATTCTACCATAAAAAACGTTTCAGGAACAAAGTTTTTGGTTTCCATTTTTGACACATCAAATTCCTTCCAAAAACAGCTGGCAATGGGTGGGTGGGGGCTGCACCAGCTCTGAGGAGCCCTTCCTGGGCCTCAGTGAGGCAAGGTGCCAACCAGATGGCAGTCTAGGGTGCTGGGCCAGAAACCAGAATCCCAGCGTGCAAGGGACCGTTCTTGCAAAATCTCTTACCTGCCACCTCTGCCCAGGCAGCTCTGTGGGGAGTGGAGCTGAGTATCTTAGTGTGGCCCAGGCATCCTGAGTGAAGGACAGACTGAGGGGCATCCTGGCTTGTCCTCTTACCCACCCCTCGGCCACCACCAGGGACAGAGATGAGAGAGACAGGTGGAATTTGGGACCATAGAAGGGGACAATGCAGGTCATTCTGTAGTCCCCCAACTCACACACTCAGCATCAGGGGAGCTTGGGGGACAGGCACAGGTAGGTAAGGGTCTCTCTCCAAACCAGGTGCCCTCACTCCGGGGCTCAGTGGCATTGCCACACAGGGAGTAACTCGCCCAGCTCATCCTCAACCTGTGGGATGTTCCGGTTTTTCTTTCTTCACAGTTACAAATAATGTTGAAATTTTACATTGTTTGAACACTTTTGAGAATATTTCTGTATCATAATATTCCTAACTGGATCAGAGGGAAGGAGTATTTTTAAATTGACTCATACATGCATAAAAAATAAACTGTAATTTTAAAAAGTTTTAAAAAATTGACTGATAGGTGTTCTCCAAAAAGGTTACAGCAAAATTAAACTCCCACCACGAGTAAGTGACTACCCCACCTCCTGGCCATTTAGAGACTCATACAGTATTGCACATCATTTAGAAGAAACATTAGTTATTATTGTTTTAATTTCTTTTAATATCACGTAGCTTGAATAGGTTTTCATAATTTATGAACTATTTTCTCCTGATCTATGATTTTTTACACAGTGACTTTGACCCACAGAACATCTTTCATTTATATTAGTCAGCTCTGTCAACTGTCTCTTTTGTCCCTCTGAATTTTGTGTCTTGCCCAGAATGTTACAAGAAAAATACAAGTTGCAGAAAAGTATGGGTAGAATTACCTCATCTTTTATGAAAAAGAAAGCAAATGTGTGTATTCAGTTGTATGCATTTAAATGGCCACATAGAAAGCTCTGGAATGACATATTTTGAAGTCAGTGGGTCTCAAATCAAGTTACCATCAGCATGCTGGGCCCTAACCCCGTGTTTCTGACTGTGCAGGTGTGGGGTAGGCTGAGAATTTTCATTTCTAGCAAGTTCTCAGGTGAGCCGATGGTGCCGGTCCACGGACCACACTTTGAGAACCACTGTTCTAAGCTCTTAAAAGCAGTCAC
>VBSM01002223.1:3306830-3318217 GCA_008086735.1 Cheirogaleus medius
CCAAGCTGGAGTGACTAACCCAGCGGACATGGCCGGGAGGGGACTGCCACATCCGCTGTGCTGGACTCCAGGCCCAAGGTAGGCCGAGGGCCGGAGAAGTCCCAGGGAGAAATGCTACTTCCTCCAGCGGAGACCAGTGGGATCCTGGCTCAGCAGGAAGCAGCTTGGATTCCGAAAACCCCACCGATCTCAGAGGAGAATTCCCCGGGCTGAAACTGGCCAGAGGCCTTAGACTAGATCCCTGTGATTTACGGAAAGAACGGAGAAAACTGTGCACTCAACAAAGCCATCCCTGCCTTGAGGACAAGGCCGAAACGTGTGTGTGTGGGGTGTGTGTGGTATGGGGGGAGTGTGAATAAAAGTGTGTGATTAGTGAGTCGTGAGAAAGGGAATTCTGTGGCTGTGGAACACTTATTTTCAATCCTCCTGCATCTGGCCCAACACTGCTGAGAATGCCATTGGCCAACACACTGGCCAGGAATCTGTCCGGGGGCCAGGCCAGGAAATGCTAAGGCCGGTTTAAAGAAAAACCCACTCACTGTTATTTCTCTATTGAATAGTTAATCTCCACCATTCATATGTTTAAAATTATCGTTGTTATGTAGGGAAACTTTGCTTTTGAGACAAAGCATCACTATGTTGCCCAGGCTAGATTCCAACTTGTGGGCTCAAGGGATCCAGCCGCTGAGCCCCTCACGTAGCTGGGACTACAGGCCCGGGCCACCACACCCAATTTTTTGTGTTTGGTGGAGATACATGAGGCCACTGGTTCCTACTTACAAGACGAGAAAGAAAACATCCCTTGCGTGGAAGTCCAGAGACGGGGACTGGCGCTGCCTCTGCCCTCACTGGGCAATCGTGGCCAGCTCTCTGCTTCTCTCTGGCATTTGCTGGGACCATCGCAATACAAAGAGGAGACCCAAAGATCCCTGAGCTCCCTCCTGTGACTAACGGTCCAGTAATTCATGGTTCTGAAGGTTGATTCTGGGCGAGAGGCGAGTAGCAGGTGTGCGCAAGTTCTTCCAGAAGGGGGGAAAGATGGAAGCAAACACAGCTCACTGGCGAGGGAGCAGACACATTAACAAGAAAAGTGAAAATTCTGTGCTGGAACGGGAGAGAAGTTGAGTGGGCTCCCCATGGACATCAGCTGCGTGGCCTGGCCAGCACCTCTCAGCCAGCTTCTGTGGCTAACTAGGCTTTCAGTTCCCTTTGGGAATCAGCTCACCTGCCCGTCGAGCTGACCCGTGCCCTGGGCTCTGGACACCCCAGCACACCCTCAGCTGCGTGCATTCCCACACTGTGTCCTCTTCCTACCTGGCTCCGTGTGTCCAAATCTTTTCTGCCCTGAAGCTCCATGTCAAATGCCACCTTCTCAAGAGTCTTCCTCTCCATCCCTTGTTGTAAACAACCTCTACCTAGAGCCTCTCCCCAGGCACTGTCCTTTGCACCTGTCTTATTGCACTTGAATCCAGCTGCCTGCGAGGGTGAACTGCAGTGTTGTGTGTGTGTTTTTTTAAGGGTGAGGAGCTACTGGAACTTCTCTGACTGGGTGGACACAAGAAGTCAGTCCGAAGCAGATATTCACTGCTCTCCCCTGAAAGCTTGGGTGGCCTCCCTACTTGGTTATGCAAATGTGGAGGGTGCAGGTCCCCATTACCCTAAGGCCATGGTGTCAGGAGACCTTTGGGGACTGACAGAGGCTGCCTCTCCCACTATCTTCTCTATACCGAGCTGGTCTCAGAAACATGATGGGAAAATTTCTCCGGGGGGCCAAGAAGACTCTTGAGAAGACAAGAACCTGTCCCCTTCCTTCTTCTTAGGGTGAGACTCTTAGAACCCCTTGATAGCCTGGATGTTCCCCGCAGGGACTGCTGGCACACAGACACTGAGGCTCCAAGGGGAACTCAACAGAGGTCAGAGTCAGGGTAGGCAGGAGGGTCTGGACTCATGACCGCCTCAACCAGCCCAGAACTCCGTGGTCAAGTCCATGACTTACGCTGAAAGGACTACTGGGCCCAGCAGGGTGGGGAGGCTCTAGGAACAGTAGCCAGAGCAATGATCAAGAGCAGAAACCTTTGGAACCTGTGCATAGAGTCCCACACAGCAGTTCCATGGTGACAGTGGTCCAGGAGAGGCCAGGATAGTCCAGCCCCAATTTCCCTCTGTGGGTCCCGGGGTCAGTGCTGAGTGAGTAGGATCCCAGGTTTCTCTCTCTACCCGGCAAGTGGAGCCCAGGCCTGGAGCAGCCTCAGGGTCTTAGACAGTTTTGGCGGGAGGAAGGCACAGGAGGACCACGCTAAAGGGTTCTCACTAAAGATGGCACTTAGGCACTTGAGCAGTTGCCTGGAGAGAGAAGAAACACAGCCACAGGCCCCCCAGGACAGGGTGGCAGGTCACAGAAGTGGCATACACAGGCCGCACTGTTCTGACTTAGGACTCAGGCTCTGCCGTTAGACAACACCGTCTCTGAAACAGACAATGCCTTTGCCTCAATTTCCCTTATCATAGTTTGCAGTGCATCAAATGCACAATAAAGTTTTGTTGGATGAAAGGAAGGATCAGGGACAGAGGGAGGGACTGTGGGTATAGGAGGATTCGGAGGAGGAGCGGTACTTGCAGCTGGATTAATAACAGAGGGCTTCTTGGTGGAGGTGGCCTTGAGACACCTTGAAGGAGGAGGATGCTTTGAGCCTAAGTGTCCTGAAAACTGTTCATAGGCCCAGATTCCCGGCGGCACGTCAGGGCTGAGGTCTCGCCGGGAGACCGGAACAGACCCCCACCCCTGATCCTTGTCCTCAGCCTCCCAGCAATTCTATAACTTAGTGGTCATCTCTAAGGCAGAGAATACAGAGAAATATCTTACTTTTGCAAATGTTACCAAATCACCAGGTGAACACATTGCTGGGCCCCTCCTAGTACCAGCCTCTGACCCCAGAACTCGTCCTGCCCTGCCTGGCTGGGCTGCCTTATCGAGACCCCTTGCCAGATGGAGATGTTTGGGCAGCGGCCACTAAAGGCCTCTAGGACTGAGAGTCAAGCTGACCTGAAAGGCAAAGACATCGTTGACCAGATTCTCCCCGAACACGAAGCTGGAGCCGGCCCTGGTATAGCTCAGGATGATCTGAAATTAAAAAACAAAACAAAACCGAAATAGAGTGAGGCTAGGAAGGGAAGAGGCAGGAACCAGTGGCCAGAGAACCAGGCTGGGTGAGTTCGAGGGGCCGTGAGCGCCCCCAGCCAGGGACCAGCCTAGGAGGGAAACAGGGACACCAGGCCCAGGCAGGTTGGCCAGGGACGTGGTCCCCTGGGCCCTTACCAAGGGTGGTTGCCACCTGGCTTACTCTGTAAAGCAACAGTCATGAACACTGGCTCCTTCTGAACATATGCTCCAAAGAGACACCTTTTTAGTCAGTTTTAAGGAAATACTCTAAGACGGGCATTGTTAGGACAATACAGAAGGGACCATGAGGAAGCAATACACGAGATGTGAGGCGAAGGCTGTCAAAGGTGGTGCTTCTCGCGCCTGCTCAGTACCCTGACAACCAAAGGCACAGCCTTCTCTCATAGTGTTACCACCCTGGGCTCAGAGACTGAGCGTTCAAGTCCAGCCACACTTCTACGGGAGATCAGTGCTAGGTCCCCACTTGCACTGAGATTGCAGACACAAGTGACTTCTCTTGTCCAGGCCTCAGTGTTCCAGTCTGTAAAGTGGGGAGGTGACCAGAGCAGCAACTCTCAGTCTTTCCCTCCACAATACACACGGGTGCTGGGGTCGGGCCAGTGGGTGGGCACAGCCAGGTAGGCAGGATGGCCAGCTCTGCTCACACAGGGCACAAGTGCAAGCTGGTGAGCGGGAGGCAAGTGGACTCATGCTCTCGGTAATTTATATTTCCAAAAGTGTTAAATAAAATCTACAGGAGGCGGTTGGTTTAACTGAGCTCCTGCACGGGGCCCAACAGACCCACAAAACGGACTCACTCGTGCTCCAGTTCCACGTGTCCACGAGGAACCACGTTGCTGCTCGGCCCCCTCGCAGTCAGGGGAGGGAGAGATGCCGGCCAAACCCACACTGGCAGGGCAGGGGAGTCCCCTCTGCTTCATCCCTTGCAGGGAAGGTAACTGCGAAACCTGCAGCCACCTCTTGTTTTCTGCTTTCCTCAGCCTCTTCCCTCTTTCAAACCACACCCTCTGCTCCCTCCCCGGAATACTCACTCCAGCCTGCAGAAAGAGCTGTGCTCTGATTCTGGAATCACAGATGAATGCCTATTAAGCTCTTTAAACTAAATATGCTGTAATCTTGTCTTTTGACAAAAGTAAGTCATGATGGGTACACAACAATGTGCATGAATTTAAGGATACTTAAAAATGGTTAAAATGGTAAACATTGTGTTATGTGTATTTTTCAACAATAAAAAGGAATAACTTCAATAAATGTTATTTTAAAACTCACACAGAGTAAATTCTTTGCAATTTTTTTTCTTTTAGCACTTTAAACTATTTTAAGTTCCAAATCACTGATGACTGCCACAGGCCATGTGCCATGGTCAGGTACCCTGAGACCTTCCTGTCTGGGATTTTCTTCTACAGAGGAACCAGTTTCTGAAAGGACACTCTGTCCTGCCTGGCACTACCTGGTGTGGGGCCCAGTTCTCACCCACCCGCCTAGTCTCGAGCCTGCCCTGTGGCCTCACCACCCACCTCCCCCCAAACGAGTGGCTTCTCCCCCATTCCCTGGCAGCCTAGGATGTCCCATGTACACACCTGGATCTGGTCTCCCAGCCACTGGAATGCAATAAATCCTGGTTCTGTTCTGAAGACAAAGAGTCCAAGGGCAAACTGCAGCGCGAGGCCCCAGGATACGGCCCGCCAAGACACCTGTTACCGACCCGATAGAAAGATCCCGTGAGTTCAGCTACTGGGAGATGGGCAGGGAACAGGGTGGGGTGAGAGCAGAGGGCATGGGCTGCTGAGGAGCTTCAGCCTGACTCTCAGACAGGGGCTGGGCCCAGCCAGAGCCCCAGGCTGGTTGCCAATGGTCACACCCTCTGGGTGATTCAAATGAGGCCATTCTCTTAGCAGCAGCTGGCCAGGGGCAGAGAGCAAGACTCAATCAAGAGCCCATGTGAAACTCGAGCAGACTTGGGCATGCCAAGGCACTGTGTCCCTGGGCCATCCCTGGGCAGGGGAGCCAGAGTTGTGCCTGGGGGTATGGCCTCCTGAGAAAACAGATCTGAGGACCAGTCTCAGACTGACCAGAGGGCCTGTCACCAAGGAAACAAATGCCGCTGAGTCTGCACTTGATTTTAGCCAAAGTGGCTGACAAGCGATGGCCTCTGAGTCTGCAGAGACATCCAGACAGCATTCCCTGCAGCACTGGGGAGTTTGAGGACTTCTGCTAAGAGAGGTGACAGCCCACAGGGTGCCTCTAGTCCTGGGATCTCCTTCTCCTGCCTCACAGGGACCCTGTCCTGATACCCACTGTCTTCCCCAGGCTCTGAGCCTCCGGGGCTGTCCCAGCAGGAGCATCTGCTCCCATTCCAGCCCCTAGATCCACCCCAGGGCCAGAAGAGTGTCCACTGGCTTCCATCCCCAGCCTGGAGATTAGCACTCACTGCGCGGTGATGCTTTGAGCAGGCAAAGAGGACGGCAATGAACACACACATTCCTGCAAAGGACACCAGCTGCTCAGGCCGCTGGGAGGTGTCCAGAGACAGCCATAGGACCAGGACCAGGAGAGCCGCGAGAGCCAGGCTCCTGCAGGGGAGAGGCAGAAAGCCATCACTGTTGGCACAGAAGCACCCAGAGAAAGGGTACTCAGGGCAGAGAGGAGGAGAAAGAATTTAGCACCATGGCAAGAGCACAAGCTCTGGATCCAGATACTAGAAAGTGCCAATGTAGCAATGTGGCCTCCTGCAGGCCCACTGGCCTCTCTCAGTCTCGTTTCCTCATTGGTCAAATTAGGCAAAAGAAGCCTCATTTCTCAAAGTTGCTGAGAGGATTAAATAAGAGGATGTGTGTCCCAAGGTTAGCGTGGTGCCCAGTACATGGTTTCACCCAGGTACGGGACTCTCACAGCTGCGGTGATGCTCAGCCCAGTCTCTGACCTCAAGGGAGGAGGGGCCTGTGCAGCCCAGGGCTGGGCACTGTGGGCCACGCTCCCAGACACCTAGGAGCAATAATGTCAGTCTGGAACGCTGAGCCAAGCACCTGAGACCAAGGCCTGGATCCAACCTTGACAGCAACACTCCCCTTCCCGGGTCTGGGCTTTGCTTGTCCAGGGGACAGCCTAATGGCTGGGACAGCCCAGCTCTGGGCATCAGGTGCTCAAGGACTGTCCCCAACCTGCTCATCAACTCACTGGGTCCTAGTAATGACAGCTGATGTTCATTGACACCTACTATGTGCAGGTAATACACCGAGTGCTGAGAACAATACTGTTACTGTCCTTCTTTTAGAGAACTCTCAGAACATTGAGGCACAGAGAGGCTAAATTACTGGCCCAAGGCCACCCATCTAGAAAGTGACAGGGCTGAGATTCTAACCCAGATCCTATGCAACAAGGTCTATTCTCTTCAATGCAGTCTTAACTGCCTCGTAAGTGGGGACCCAGGATCTGGACTGAAGCAGGCTAACGCCGGCCAGAGTCTACCCTTTTTCTTTCTGCTCATGTTTTCAACCTCCTATCATCCCAGTCTACACGCACAGTTTTTGCCTTGTCTGTGTGCCACCTGTGCATCTCTTTGCTAGTTTTCTGA
This sequence comes from Cheirogaleus medius, assembly GCA_008086735.1. Lineage (NCBI taxonomy): Eukaryota > Metazoa > Chordata > Mammalia > Primates > Cheirogaleidae > Cheirogaleus > Cheirogaleus medius. The sequence continues at coordinate 3,313,586 of VBSM01002223.1, forward strand.
ATGCATGTTTTGGGTTTTTTGTTTTTAACAGCTTTATTAGACTATGGCTGATACACAACAAATGCACCTTTTGAATGTATACCATTTGATATGTTTTGACACAAGTATACCCCTTGACACCGTGACTACAATCAAGATAATGAACATACCCAGTCACCCTCCCCCAGAGTTTCTTTGTGTTCCTCTGTGATTCCTCACGGCCGGGTTGTTCCCCAGCAACAACTGGTTTTCTGTCACTAGATTAATTTGCCTTTTTTATAATAGCATTTCATAGAAATAGAACCACACAGCATTTTTTTGTGTTACTTCTTTCACTCCATGTAATTCTTTTGAGATTCATCTGGGTTTCTGCATGATCCAATAGCTCATTCCCTTTTATCACTGAGTACTATTCTGTTTCGTGGATATACCACAGTTTGCTGATCCATTCATTCACTGATGACGTTTAGCTGGTTTCCAGTTTTTGGCTATTACAGATAAAGCTGCTATGAGTATTTAAACCTTCACCTCCAAGTCTTTATATAGATACATGCTTTCATTTCTCTTAGGTAAATGTCTGTAAGTGGAATACGTAGATTACATGGTAGGTCTAACTTTTTAAGAAACTGCCAACTTGCTTTTCAAAGTGATTGTACAATTTTACATGCCCACCAGTTGTATACAAGAATCTCAGTTCCTGCATATCCCGCCAACACTTGGTGTGGTCAGTCTTCTGAACACCAGCCACTCTAATAGGCACACAGTAGTATCTGTTTCTAGTTTTCATTTGCATTTCCCCAATGACAAATGATGCTGAGCATCTTACCATGTGCTTATTGCCACTTATGTATCTTCTTTAATAAATGTGCCTTCAAATCCTGAGCCCATTCTTAAATTCGGTTGTTTTTCTTATAATGAATTTTGAAGGTACTTTATATATTCTGGTTTCAAGTGCTTTGTCAGATATGGCATTTGAAAAACTTTCCCCCTAGCCATGGCTTTTCTATTTATTCTCTTAACAATGTCTTTTGAAGAGCAAAAGTTCTTAATTCTGATGAAAAAAATTTATCAATTTTTTTATGGATTCTGATTTTAGTTTTGCATCTAAGAAATCTTGACTTAACTCAAGGTCATAAAGATTTTCTTCTAGGTTTTTTAAAAGAACTTTTGTAGCTTTAGGCTTTACATTTAGGTGTGTGATCCATTTTTTGTTAATTTTTGTTTAAGACATCATTTTTTAGAACAGTTTTAGGTTCACAACAAAATTGAGAGGAAGGAGCAGAGATGTACTATACACCCTACTCCTGCATGCGCACAGCTTCCCCCATTACCAACATCCCCACCAGAGTGGCACATTTGTTACAATTGACGACCTACACTGGCACGCTATAATCACCTACAGTCCAAGTTTACTTTAAGATTCACTGTTGGTGTTCTACATTCCATGGGTTTGGATAAATGTATAATGACACGTATCCACCACCACAGCATCATACAGAGTATTTTCACTGCCCTAAAAGTCCTCTGTGCTCTGCCTACTCATCCCTCCCTCCTCTCATCCCCCAACCCCTGGCAACCACTGATCATTTACTGTCTCCATGGTTTCGCCTTTTCTGAAATGTCATATAGCTGCAGTCATATAGCATGTAGCCTTTTCAGGTTGGCTTCTTTCAATTAGCAATATGCACTTAAGTTTCCTCCATGTCTTTTTTTAGCTTGATAGTTTATTTCTTTTTAGCATTGAATAATATTCCATTGTCTGGATGTACCACATTTTATTTATCCATTCACCTATGGAAGGACATCTTGATTGCTTCCAAGTTTTGGGATTTAAAAATAAAGACACTATCAACATCCATGTGCAGGTTTATGTGCAGCATAGAGTTAGGCAGCATATATAGTTGGGTCTTGCTTTGTTATCCAATCTTACTTTTAATTGCAATTTTAGACCATTCACATTTAATGTAATTACTGGTATAGATGGGATTAAATTTACCATCTTGTATTTATTTTCTGTTTGTCCCATTGGTTCTTTGTTTCTCTTTTCCTATTTTTCTACCATCTTTCAGATCGACTATTTCTTAAATATTCTCCTTTTTTGACTTATTACCTATAACTCTTTGTTGGGTTATTTTAATGGTTGGCATTTATAGTACACATCTTTTACTTATTACAAACTACCTTCAAGTGATGTTATACTACTTCACATATACTATAAAAACCTTACAAGAGTATAATTTCATTTCTTCCTTTCCAACATTTGTGCTATTGTTATTTACTTCTTTTTAAAAAAATTTTTTTAGAGATAGGTTTTGGTATGTAGGGTCACCTGGAGTGCAATGGCTCATTCACAGGTGTGATCACAGTGCACTGGACCCTCTAACTCCTGGCCTTGAGTGTCCTCCCACCTCAGCCTCCTGAGTAGGTGGGACTACAAGGTGTGTGCTATTTACTTCTAAATGTAATATAAATCCCCTAATATATTGTTATTATTCTTGTTTTACAAGTTGATTACACTTTAAATGATGTTTAAATAATAAAAAAATAGTCATTATATTTAAACATGCAGTTACAATTTGGGGGACTCTTCATTCCTTTGTGTAGAACCAGGTTTCTATCTGGTATCATTTTTCTTCTGTTTGAAGAATTTCCTTTAACATTTCTTGTAGTGTAAGTTGTCTTCGTGCCTGCAAAATTATTTCAGCTTTTGTATGTCTGGAAAAAGGTCTTATTTTCCCTTCTTTTTTGGAAGATATTTCACTGGTAAAGAATTCTCAGTGGATAGGTTTTTCGGTTTGTTGTTCTTGTTTTTGTTTACTGTTCCACTCTTTTCTCACATGTTTTTAAAAAGAAATCTGCTAGTAATCCATACTTTTTGTCTTTTCTTATCCGTTTGTTAAGATTTTCTTTTTTTTAACTGATTTAAAGCAATTTGATTATGAGGTGCCTTGGTGTCGTCTCCTTCATGTTTCTTGTGCTGGGGGTCCATGGAGCTTCTTGAATCTTTGGGTATAAAATCTTTAGGAAATTTGTAATGTTTTGGAAATTATTCTTCAAATATCCTTTCTGCCCTTCTTCTCCTTTGGTGACGTGAAATACATGTATATTTGCACACTTAAAGTTGTGCTGTGGTTAACTGATGCTCCTCTGTTTGACTCTTTTGGGTTTTGTCTAAGATTTGTTGGGCAGGGCCTGAGAAGCATTTATTCTGGGGTTAATTTTTTTCCTGCCACTGAGTGAAGACCCTTGCTATTACTCACAGTGTCCTGTGAATTGTGAGGTTTTTCCACCCGGACTGTTGGGACACTATTCCTGGCCCTGTGTGATTCTCCTAGGCCTCAGGGAGTTTCCTCACGTGCATTCACTGGTCAGAACTCCACTGGATGGTCAAGGAGGACTCTCTGCATATCTCTGGACCTTTCTATCTGCATGGCTCTCTCTTCTCTGCTACTCTGCAGAGTGAACTTCAGCCACCCCGTCTTGCCAGGATTTCCAGCTCTGCCTCTTCAACTTAGGGGATCTGCTGCCCCATCCTAGTTCTCCTTCCCTGTGGGGGGCCAGGAAACCCTCTCCAGACAGTAAACTGGGACGATCCCAGGGCTCACCTCATGTGTTTCATAGTTCTCAAAGACCACTGTCCCTTATTCCCTAATGTCCAATGTCATAAAAGCTTGTTTCACATTTTTGTTCCAGTGTTTTTGTTGTTTCAAGTGGGAGGGTAAAACTGGTCTTTGTTACTTCATCTTGACTGGAAGCCAAAATCAAATCCATGTTTTCTGTTTGTTTGTTTTTGAGACAGAATCTTGCTCTGTACCCCAGCTAGAGTGCAGGAGCATCATGACAGTTCACTGCAACCTCAAACTCCTGAGCTCAAGTGATCCTCTTACCGCAGCCTCCCAAATATCTGGGACTACAGGTGTGCAGCACCATGCCTGGGTCATTATTATTTTGTATTTTTTGTAGAGATGGAGTCTTCTATGTTGCCTAGACTGGTCTCAAACTGCTGGCCTCAGGTGATCCTTTCCATTTAGCCTCTCAAAGTGCTGGGATTACAGCCGTGAGGCACTATGCCTGGCCCGAAATCCATGTATTTTTTAACAGCTTTTTCAGACAAAATTCACAGGACATACAATTTGCCCATGTAAAGTAGATGGTTCAGTGGTTTTTAGTATAGTTACAGATTTGTGCAACCATTACCTCGATCCTAGAACATTTTCATCAGCCCAAAGAGAAACCCTGAACTACTGGTCATCGCCCCCTAATCTTCCCATGCACCCCAGCAATCACTACTCTATCCCCGTCTCCATAGATTTGCTTGTTCTGGACGTTTCATGCAAATAGAATCTTGTGGTCTGTGCTTTTTCATGACTGGCTCCTTTCACTGTGCATAACGTTCTCATTGTTCATCATTATTGCAGTATTTATCGGTACTAAATTCCCTTTTATTTAGCCAAATAATATTCCCTTGTATGGATATATGCATTTTATCATCCATTTTTCAGTTGATGGATATTACAAACGTTTCTAGCATTTGGCTGTCATGAATAATGCTATATAAACATTTGTGTACCTGTGTTTGTATGAAGATATGTTTTCATTTCTCGTAAGTATATACCTAGAAGTGGAAATTCTTTTTTATTTCTTTTTTTTTTT
>VBSM01002223.1:3319871-3342760 GCA_008086735.1 Cheirogaleus medius
AGTCCAGAGTGGGAGTAGGTTGGGCCCGCAACCCAGCTCTGGCCAACGCTTCCCAAGCCCAGAGCCACAGCTGGGGCGGGGAACCAAACCCTATTTCGGGGATACAGGAGGGCTGACCCCAAGCTTGTCCCTTACAACTCCTCCCCCTCACTGCTGCCACTCTCCCTGAGATGCCTCCTCTCTATGCTCCCTGCTGCCCTCCTCCAGGCCTGCCCCACTCACCTCTTCCACGAAGCCTCTTGGGTAACTCCTGCCTCCCCCCCGCGCCCCTCCCCCGTCCCTTCTGTAGTAATAGAAGGAATGCCGTGAACAAAGGGGATCAATGTTTTATGAGCTGCCTTTTTAAAACTTCCCCCTCTCTTCTTGGGAACTGAAACCAACATCGATATCTCAGATCAGTGGTTGGGAGGGGCAGGAGAGTGTCCTTTGTACCACAGATGTCCTCCCAACAGCCATCTGGGTGGGGTGGAGATTGTCTTCCGCTGAGATGGGACAGATCAGTCATTAACTGTAGGTAAAGGGACATAGCCTAGAGCAGAAACCCTCCCTCTAAAAGCTCTTTCTACTTATAGTCAGGGAAATTGGGACGTTAAGATGGGAGTCTGCCAATTTCCTCAACTGACAGCAAATTAATAACCCCCCTTTCCTTCTCTTCAAACCACTTGTCCTCGTTCTTCTGACGCGGCCCTGAGGACAAGTGCGGTGTTTTTCAGTAACACCGTAGCCTTCTTCCCTGGCCATCCATCCTAGCTGCTCAGGCTTTTGATTTTAGCTTTCATTTTGCATCTTACTGAGTTTTCTTTTCTCACTGGATCAGTAATTATTATACCAGCAACCTATTATCTTAAGCTTGAAGATGAGGAGAGCATTCTAGCTGTCACAAATAGTAAAAGTGTTCCAGGCCTAAGCATTGATACAGTCACAAAAACAAAATGAAATCACACCATTTCCCTGTTCAATTCTTTTCTTTATTTGGACACAGTCTTTTCTGTTGGCCAGGTTAGTGCTCACTTCAACCTTGAACTCCTGGGCTCAAGTATCCTTCTGCCTCAGCCTCCTGAGAAGCTGGGACTACAGGTGCATGCCACCACACCTGGCTAATTTTTCTATTTTCTGTAGACATGGGGTCTCACTATGTTACTTAGGCTGGTTTTGAACTCCTGGCCTCAGATAATCCTCCCACCTGGGCCTCCCAAAGTGTTGGGATTATGGGCACGAGCCATCCTTTCTGGCCTCATTTCATCTTTTTTGAAACTAACATCTAAGCAACAGTATGCAAAGTGAAAGGACAAACTCCTTAGTTTTCAACCTTCAGACTGAACATTAAACTAATCTGATAGAATTAACAACATCTGCTTAATAATTAATGGTGTATACTGAGGACAAAATCCTTTTTGATGCACAAATGCTTCCTCGCAGCACAGGGTTGCAGTTACCTGCCCATGTTGGCGCTTTGGAAGTTTGGAGAGGATGATGGACAGAGAATGCGGCTCCCCCCACCCCCCGGTCTTTGAAAACATTTTTGTTGTCATCTGTCCTTGAAATCACGCAAGCATTACAAGTGCACTGTTAAACATTTAAACATTGTAGAAATATACAGAATGCAAGTTAAAATCCTAACCCAAGCCCCCTGCGGATGGCCACTACTGAGTTGGTGGCACTTTACTCCACTTTTTTCCCTAAATGTATATTATTTTATGTTATTCATTTTCCAACAAGGGATCATGCTACACCAGCATTCTCACAGTTTGATTTTTCCAGCAGGAATCTATACCCTCTTGGGCACCCGTTGCCACCTTGGTAAACTGAATGTTTCTCCTGAGCAGGACACCTGTCTCCATGGTCAGCCTACACGGCCATGAGCTCGGAGCTGCCCACATCAAGCCCGATTGAACAGCAAGTGGACTGAACCTGCTTCTCTGCCCTACCCTGTTCTAACCCCTTCCCCTGCCCCTTCCATCTCCTTCTCCTCTATCCTCCCTTCCCTCCTCTCCTGCTGGCCTTTCCTCCCTGCCTCCATTTCTCTTGGTGCCCAGAGGGAAGCCAGGAGGCACAGCACATCCAGCAGTAGCCATGCTGGTTTCAGAACATTCCCCGCTTTGCAGATTACAACCTTGACGTCGCTGTGGGCCTGATCTCTCCAGCGAGGATTTACTGGGCTGTGAATCATGAGATGAACCTTCAGCTCAGAGCTCACAGGTCTCGATTCACTCCTGACTCTCTAGTTAACTTGTCTGCTCATCTGCAAAGCGGTGGGGAGGGTAACAGGACCTGTCAGGATTAAACGAGCGAACGCTCAGAAGTGCGCGGCAGGGAGCCTGGCCCCTTAAGGCTGGCAGGTGTCACTGCTGTCACAGCTGCATCTCAGGGCTGTCTTGACACACTTTCCCCCTCCTCCAGGCCAGGAGATCCCCAACTTCTCCCCTGCTCCTGCCCTCAAGGAGGGTGGCCAGCAGGGACCCCAGCCTCCAAAAGCCAAATGTTCTCTTCAGGAGGAATTGGCTGCAAGCCACAGGCAGGGTGGTTGGGAGGCTGCACAGATCGGGATGGAGACCCCCAGGGACAGACTGGGAGCTGGACGACCTCGTGTGTCCTGGCTTTGCTGTGGGACCTCAGCACTTCACTGGACCCTGTGTGGCCTGTTTCCTGAGGACATGGTCTCTGAGGCCCATCCCCTGGGGCCAGCGCAGAGTGAGGGGAGGGCCATGCAAACACACGTGTATAATTTCCCTTTCAGTCCAGCAGCACTTAGAAGTGCTCAGTACCCAGAGGCGACTCCAGCTCTCCCAATCCTGCCTCACTCCTCAGGGGCATGTGACAGTTAATGGTTTTAGTCCTTCTGCGGGTCCCTCCTGTTTCAGGGGGATTCTCGGCCAAAGAGTTAAAGAGAATCCCTTTCCTTGCCAGGCTCTGGTACCATAAAGACGTTGTTGGTGTAAGTGGAGAGTGAGCCATTCAGAACCGTGTGAGCAACATCGTCAGAAGGTTGTCCAACAGTCTCCTCATTTTCTTCCCATGGTTTCCCTCACGTGCATTTCGTGGCTCTTTGCAGGTCTCTTTCCTCACGCTGATTCACATGTCCAAGCAGTGGACACATAGGGAAGCTTGTCCCCAGTCAAGTTCCATGAACATGACCTCATCATTGTCTCCCCTAAACCTGGAATGACTGGTAGAAAGGACACCCAGTGTGATTTTTTCTTTCACATTTAGGGCATTGAACAATGGACTTCCCATATTCTATAGGACAAATATTTGAAAGCAGCAAGCAAGTAAAATTTCCGACCACACAGAGCAAACTAGAAAGAGTGAAGAAGTATCTCAGGCTTTTATACGCTCTACTTGTAAGTCTCATAAAATTTCTTGTGGGAAGGAACTAGCACACGTCTTGGAGCACAGGGCTGTCCTGGCAACTACACAGCAAGCGCAGGCATTCCCAGGGGATGGAAGCATTCCAATACCCCAAAGGCTGAAAACCCCTGGGCTGCTTGGCATCATTATCCAAGGGTCCCTGAGATAGTCTAGCCCTTGACTATCTTATTCCATTCTACTCACTGGGAACAGCTGGGCACAAGGGACCACTGTCCAGGACACAATGAGAGAGTGAGTCTGGGTTCATCTCCCTCACAGCAATAGAGGGCTGGGAGAATAAGGACACCTGGTCCCATGGCCATTAGGGTTCAAGGCCACCGGCAGGGGGAATTTTACCCAAGTGGTTCAGGGATCACTATTTACCAATATTTAATTGGTTGGTGCCGGGAATTCCCCAGCCAACAGGGCTGAAGACAGCATCACGCAGGAGTAAGAAAAGAGACAGCAGAAGAGAAAGAGTCGGGTCAGGGGACTCAAGGCTTTCCAGACTAAGAACCCTGAGAGTAATTCCTCACTCGTATTTATTCATCCCAAGAACAAAAGATCATCGTAAGTCACACAAACATGTTCTAAAGACATCTCACAGGCAAACAATGTTCTATATATTTCTATAAGGATTACATATCCTAAAGATATCCCACAGGCAAACTCTAAAGATTGTTTATAAAGATTAAGATATTCAGGTGCACAATAGTCTCAGCAAAGCTATTTCTCACCTGCAGCTGAACAAGAACATCAATTTGGGATTGCCACCAGGCTAGTTTTCTAGCAGGTTGGCCATTCCTGATAGTAGTCCTGGAGCAGTTTTCCACCCCAGGAGAGAAACTGTTTTCATTTCCTCCTGCCCTTGTAATGTCCTTACCATTTGAAAAACAGCCACACACCCAAACACACTGTCACATCCACAGAAGTTCTTATGCCAGCAATATCCCTAGGGCAGCCTAACATTTCTCAACTACCTCAACATTTCCCCTTTAGTTTAGCAGACAATTGATGAAGGAGAACTGCCATGGTGGCTATACGTTGGTCTCATGTTCTTTGCTTTTGGCGAGCTTGTCTCCAGAGTAAAGAAAAGCATAAACATACAATTAATACAATGCTTAGCAAAGCTATGGCTGAACTGCCAAAAGCACTTATTTGCTGGAATCAATTTAATCCATCTGTCACACTATCCAATAAATCTGAACCTGCAAGCAGCTCTAATGTATGATTAAATGTATCTAAGATTTGTTGATGTAAATTTCCCATTTCCAATGAAAGATTACCTTGATTTAATAAATTTTTCTTAATAATTCCTGTTGTGATGTTGACTCATAAAATTATTACATTATTGTATTGCCCAATATTGCTATATTAGAGACAGAAATTATTTCAGGAGTTTTGCAGGGCTTTGCCCTGAAGGAATATGTGAATGTGTTAGTTTGCATATCAAAGGCTGTCTCCCCTCCGGAGGGCATCTCAAAGGTCTGAATAGAGGCCTCATTCCAAGATGGCTGCTGTGATTTCAAACCTGTGGTTTTCACCTGCTTTGATGGACAAAGCAGGTCTCCATGGAGCCACAGGATGAGAGCTGAACAAAGAGTGCCTAGCCCAAGAGACAGACACCTGTGGCTAAAAGCAATTTGCCAAAAGAACCAAGTTCCTGCTTACTCCTGACTTCTGTCTCAATCCACAATAACTAGATAAAGAAATATGGAGCCACTCTATCTCTGTATTACCCCTCTGTTAAGTGATAGCTATCTCTTAGAACTTAGAAGTTTGTCTTTGAAAGATTTTGTAACTGTTTGTTCACATAAATAGAGTAGATTAAGGAATCTTTAGAAGCCCTTTGATAAACTTTTAATCCAAAAGGAACTACTTGTTATTATGTAAACCTGTTACCCCTGGCAACCGACATCTGTAGTTATAAATACCTATGTGAAACTCCACTCCTCGCCTCACAATTGACAGGGATATTGTGGGGTCCGCTGAGTATTCTTGCTTTCCTTTTTCTTTATATAAATCTGTAAAACTATACCTTCGTCTCTGTGTATTCTTCTATTTCCATTATTTTCTTGTCCTTTGAAATGACCCCTGCCTAAGGGACCCGATATTCACGGGGAGAGGTAGCTATTCTCCCCGCATTTTCCCATGTAAACTGGGTATTAGTATACACAGGGAGTGTTACCCCAAACTGCAGTTATGTTCCAATCACATTTAAGTCTCACTTGATTTTATAAACTCATTGGTCACCTAATAGTACTATGGCTTGTTGTAAATCAGCCACTTAGGATGCTAATTTACCACCAATCTGGTTTTGAGTAGACTTTAATAGGTTGGAATCCTGATGCCAATTTTGAACAAACTCAGTAGTCTGTATTGTTTGATGCACAGCCACATTAGCAGTGGTTACAGTAACTGTTACAGCAATGGTGCCTAATATAGCAGCTAGTAGCATACCCATAAATCTTTTTGTATGTTTTAAAATTTGCTTAACAATTCATCTAATAAGTACATAGCTGGAGTTTCTTGTCACTGTCTAATTTAACAGGCAAACACATTCCAGTCCATGCTTTCAACATGTATAAAGAATCTTGTGACTTATTGAACTTTATGGTATTATTTATACAAGTATAAAAGGGGCAATTTATACAGGAAACAAGAAAAGATGTCTCATCATATATTGCTGGTCCAATCATTATTAAATAAGGCAGCCGTACACAAGCTTGAATAAAAACAGTAGAATTTATGGTAAAGGATAAGGTTGAAGTATTAGAATTTTGTTTGTAAGTGCTATAAGGATGCAGACGATTTCCAAAGTTGGTATACAATTGAAACCCCAGTGCTAATAGTGTAAATAGTTTCATTATCATGGTGCAATTGGAGGTCTGATAAGGAATGCTTGGAATCAGGGGAACCATGAGGGCTCCAATCAATGATGCTCCCATAGGAAGTATTAATTAGCACCCATTCCTTTTCACCTCTACAATTCTCCCATGACACCCATTGAACCATATTAGCAACTTTTCTTTGTTGACAATTGGGTAGATTAGGGGGTATAACATCAACTGTGGAACTGTAATTAAAAGACAAGCTGATAACAAAAACAGCTGTAAAGTACCAGTGCTCCCATTTTTTGTAGCAGCCAGCCATGCTTGTGGTAAAGGCTGCAAGAAATGGCTCCCTGCACCTATACAATCAGGGGGCCTTCAGTACCAACTGAATAATTCTCCATCTTAGTTCCCTCTTCACTGGGAACCGAAGGGCCCTGATTATCGTAGGGCCCAGGCAGCCAGTTGGAATCATTAACAAATATAGGAAAAGAAGCATCAGCCCAATGCACAATTCAATTTCATGGGGGGCGGGGTTAGGGATATATGCCCAATATTGATTGGTCTGATTGGGAAAGGCACCTACCGCCATGTTTATAATGGAGATCATAGCAAGAAAAAAGGTTACCGACATTTTTGCAGGGTTGGTTTGAGTAAGGATGGATTCAGCTTCTTGAGTCATTTTCTTCAGCTGGTCCCATGTCGATGGGGTTGCCTTCGTGGTCCTTCTTGCGACCATCACTGTCCTTCTCAGGCTCATGTTCGCCATTTCCTCTATGGGGGGGTCGATGTTGAAATGTGTTCTCTTCCAGTTCATAGCAGGGCTTGATCCTCCGGCTAGGAATCCATGCAGTCCAGCCATCATTTGTAAAATACAAGCAAATCCTCAACCCCAAGTTTTTACCCACCCTTCTTTCCATTGATCTACAATTTCATCTTTCCACCAGACAGGCTGGTGAGGAAGGGAGACAGGCTATTTATCCTTCTCCCAATGTTTTTCTACTGTTGTTAGGGTTTCTTCTTTTCGAATATTCAAAAAATTTAGAGTAAATAAGGCTTGATTTATCCTATCTCTAGGTGTATGAACCCCTCCCCCTTTTGGTTTAGCCAGCATATTTTTCAAAGTCTGATGAGTGCATTCTATAATAGGTTGACCTTGACAATTATATGGAATGTCAGTAATATGTTTAATATTCCAGCATGAGCAGAAATCTGCAAACGCATGAGCAGAGTAAGTGGGACCATTGTCTCTTTCTATGGCAGCAGGAATACCCATAGTAGAGAAGCAAGAATATAAATGAGAAAGTACATGACAAACAGTTTCTCCCATGGAGGGAGTGGCCATTGTGAAGCCAGAGTAAGCACCTACTGTAACATGTACTACACCAAGTTTGCCAAATTCAGAAATATGAGTAACATCCGTTTGCCAAAGTTCATTAGGTGAGTGGCTTCTGGGATTAACTACAGAGGGAAGTCCGGGTTGATGAATAACTTGACACATGGACAGTGAGATACAATATGTTTGGCTTGATTACTTGTGATCTTAAACTTTTGAGCTAAACCTTTCGTATTAATATGAGTCAATTGATGGAATTGTATAGCATCTTGAACTGAGCCAATAAGTAATTGATCCACCTTTTCATTACCAGCGGCTAATGGCCCTGGAGGGTGAGTGTGAGATCTAATATGGATAATAAATAAAGGAGACTGGCGGTTTTGAATTATTGATTGCAGGTGTTGAAACAAGGTAGAGATTTCACCATTAGATGTGGTAGTAATTGTCTCTATAGTGTGAACTACTTGAACAACATAATGTGAATCTGAGACAATATTCAGTGGAGAGGTGACATCCTACAAAAGTTCCATGACTACCTTTTGTGCTGAGGTAAAGGGAGTTGACCATACTTGTTATCAGTCCAGAATAACCTGCTCGACCGGTATTGCTACCCTCAGTAAAGAAAGTAGGAGCTTGAGGAATTGGCAGGGATTGCACTATTTTAGGTAAAATCCATTTAGTTCATTTTAAAAATTGAAATAATTTGTTTTTTGGATGATTATCAATTGTTTCCACAAAATCATATAAACCTAATTGCCAGTATATATTTTGCTGACATGCCATTTGAATTGGAGAAGTGGTTAAGGGAACTACTATTTTGACAGGGTCTTGACCACTTAATTGTCTAAGTTGTTGTCAGCCCTGAAATATAAGTTGTCCAATTTTATCTAAATAAGTAAGAAGATGCTTTTGCTGTCTGTGTAGAAAAAACATCCATTCAACTATACTTTCTTCCTGAATTAGTGTAGCAGACGGAGAGTGTTCTGAAAGATAAACAATTAAATCGATGCCCTTCCTTGGATCCACTCTAGATAACTGAGCATTAAGTATGTGAGATTGGATCCAGTTTAATTCTTTCCTGGCCGCTTCTGTTATTTTGTGAGGGCTATTAAGATCAGGGTCACCTTTTAATATATCAAATAAATTGCTTAGAGCATAAGTGAGAATGCCTAACATAGGTCTAAGTTAATTATTGTCTCCTAACAGTTTCTGGAAATCATTTAAAGTTTGTAATTTGTCTATTCTAATTTGTACTTTCTGAGGGACTATTTTATTTCAGTCTATAAGAGATTCTAAGTAAGAAAACGGGTATTCTTGTTGAATTTTACCTTCTGCAATAATTAGACCATATTGAGGCAATAGCTGCCTAGATTCAGAATACAATTGATTTAAATTTTGTCGTGAGGGGCTGGCAAATAAAATATCATCCATATAATGAATAATATAACTATGAGGAAAACTATTTCTCAACTGTTCGACAGGTCAATGAACAAAATGCTGGCACAATGTGGGGCAGTTAAGCATGTCCTGAGGTAGTACTTCCACTGATATCTTTTGGTCGGCTTATGATTATTTAAAGCAGGAACAGTAAGAGCAAACTTTTCTCTATCCCGAATTTGTAATGGAATGTTAAAGAAACAATCTTTTAAATCTATTATCCATAAATGCTAACCTTTAGGACTCATAGTTGGGGATGGGAGACCCGGCTGAAAGGTTCCCATAGGTTGGATGACAGAATTAATTTTTCTCAGGTCTGCTAACATTCACCATTTGCCAGATATTTTCTTGATTACAAATACTGCGGAATTCCAAGGCTAGTAGATTCCTCCATATGACCTGCTTGTGGCTCTTCCTCAACTAGAGATTGTAAGGCAGCAGGCTTTTCTTGATATAGCGGCCACTGTTCAACCCATATTGGATCTTCTGAGATTCATTTAAGGGGCAAAGCGTAGGAGTGCTCTTTAACAACAGTGGCCACCATCCCAAATTTGGATAGTCTAGTCCATGTTTAGCCAAATGTTCTTTAGGAGTTGTAAACATCTTATTCCTTGTTCTTTTGGCCTGGGACATGACAGGGATTAAAATTCATATTAAGCATAATTTGTTCTGCTGTATTAGAAAGAGAAGAAATACTAACAAAAGCTCCCCATTGTTGCAGTAAATCATGGCCCCATAATTTAATGGCAATATCAGCCACATAAGGCTGCAAGGTGGCAGATTGATCATCTGGACCCTGATAACTTAAAATATTTTGGCTTTGAAATATATTAGTCATTGTCCCGATTCCTGTCAATACTGTGGGGACCTATTGTAAAGCCCAATGAGTTGGCCCAAATCTGTTAGCTATTATAGTAACAGCCCCAGTATCAACGAGTCCAGAAAATGTTTGCCTATTCAATTTTAACTGCATCTGTGGTCTTTGATCATTACTAAATGTTTGCCAATATACTTAGTTTCCTGTGCTGCTAAATTCTCTTTGTCTGTTAATGTTAGAATTTCCTGTCTCAATATAAGGTAGTAGTAAAAGCTGAGCTATGTGGTCTCCAGCTTGTATTTGATATTGGATGGCTGCTCTCATCATGATAGAAATTTCTCCTTCATAATCTGAATCAGTAACACCTAGATGGACTGTGACACCCTTTGATGTCAGACTACTTCTACCTATAAGCAATCCTGCCGTGGCTGGGGGAATAGGTCCAAACACTCCAGTGAGTATTTTACAAACACCCATAGATGGTATTAGTAGGATATTATCACAAGATGGGGGGTCTAAGGCAGCACTTCCGGCTGTTGCGGGGGATAAATCACTGATTCGAAGCTTTGGGGCTGCCACATCAGGTATTGTAGATTCTGATTGCCCGTGTTGTTTTTCTCAGGGCCCCAGGTCAGGCTCCGATGATGCCCATTTCCCGATTTAGGAAGGAGGTGGCCATCAGCATGATATTTAGAATGGCACTGATTAGCCCAAAGTTCCCCTTTTTACAGTGGGGACATAATCCAAGGGAAGGACGAATAGGTTGGTTATTACTGAAATCCATTTTCTTAGGAGTCTGACAACACTCCTTTTTCATGTGCCCCGGTTTTCCACAATTAAGACATTTTGTAGCAGTCTTTGGAGATTTCTCCCTTTAATAGCCTCTGCTAACAATTGCATCTTGTATGCATCAGAGCCAGTATCTTGGCATGCTTTAATATATTCTTCTAAAGAGGTTGCACTTGCTTTCAATGGTCTCAAGGCCTGCTGACATTTCAAATTTGCATTATCGAAAGCCAAAATTTGCAATAGCAACTCTCGAAAGGCTGGCTGGGAAATAGTTTTAGTTAATACATCCTCCAATCTAGAAATAAATTCCACATATGGCTCATGATTGCCTTGTTTTACTTTAATAAAGGATGGCATATTTCCCAAGCTTGCAAACAACAAAGGCAAACCTAAAGAATGGCTCGATCTGTATACTGTAATTGAGCTTGTATCCCAAACCAGGCACCTCCACCTGTCAGCTGTTCTGCTGTTATCAAAACTGGCGGGGTTGGGGCCGCATTTCGAGTGCCTTGTTGCTGAGCCCATCGGACCACCATGTCTTAAATTGCAAAAATCCAGGGGATATAAGAACAGTTCAGGCAAGTATATCCCAGTCCCAAGGAATCAGCCTTTCTGCTTGAGCCAGGCCTTCAATAAGTCCCAAGGTACAAGAGGAATTACTACCATAGGAAATGTAAGCTTGCTTTAGTTCTTTCAAAGTTTTAAATGGAATGGGAGTATCTTCAGATTGTTCACCCACCTGGGAATATTGGTTATCTGGGGGAACATCAATCAAAGTTACTAGAAAAAGATAAGCCTCAAGATCTCCTTCTAGTTGGGCTCTCCTAATTCCCTCCTGTAAACCAGTACAAGCTCTCCGCACCATAAGTTGAGCTTTAGGAGGTGCCAGAAATGGATTTGTATCTGCTAATAGAGGGCAGCTGGTTGTAACTTAGGGGATTCAGGAAAAGGAGGAGGAACTCTTTCTTCTTTAAATTTCCCTCCTTACGTCTTTCCATGGATCTGTAATGAGGACTAGCAATGGCAATTAAGGGGTCATGTTCCTCATCAATAGCTCAGCTGGTAAATTATATGGGTCCTCATCTTCGGTGACTGGACCAATATCCTGACCTAAAATTTCTTCTTCCCTACTTAACTCTTGTTCACGCCTATCTTCTGCATCACCTTCCCTTGACTCAGAATCGCAATGCAACGGCTCTAACACCAGAGAAATTAAATTGCACAACGACCACACTGAAAGAGGGATTCTTTCTCCTTGTTGATAGGCCCTTCGCAAAGCACAGTTAATCGCCATTGTTATAGCTTCAAAGTTCCTGAAGGAGGGAACCAATAACAATATTTTGCAACCAAATGAAATAATTGCACAAAACTATGCCTCTTTACAGACACTCCTGAACTTTTAAAGCGAATTTGCAAAAGCTGAATATATTCAGAATATTTAGATTGATTTTGCCCTATTATTACCCTGATTATAAAATCCCTGAGGTTACACTTACCCACCCTCTGCCGGAACAACTTCCATTCCCCGGATTCTGGCAACGTAATGTGGAAAGTTCCTTCACTCCGGTGAACCCTCTGTCTTCAGGTCCCACATTTGGGCGCTACTTTCTGGGAATTCCCCAGCTGACAGGGCTAAAAACAGGGTGTCGCACAGGAGTTAGAAATGAGACAGTAGAAAAGAAAGAGTGGGGTCAGGGGACTCAACGTTTTCCAGACCAAGAGCCCCGAGAGTAATTCCTCAATTGTATTTTTTCATCCCAAGAACAAAAGATCATCATAAATCACACAAACAAACGTGTTCTAAAGAAATCCCACAGGCAAACAATGTTCTACAGATTTCGATGAAGATTATATATTCTAAAGATATCCCACAGGCAAACTTTAAGGATTGTTTATAAAGATTATGATATTCAGGTGCACAATAATCTCAGCAAAGCTATTTCTCGCCTACAACTAAACAAGAACATCAATTTGGGATTGCTACCAGGCTAGTTTCCAGCAGGTTGGGCATTCCTGATAGCAGTCCTGGAGCAGTTTTCTGTCCCAGGAGAGAAACTGTTTTCAGTTCCTCCTGCCCTTGGAATGTCCTTACCATTTGGAAAACAGCCACACACCTATGCAGACTGTCACATCCGCAGAGATTCTTATGCCAGCAATATCCCTAGGTCACCCTAACATTTCTAAACTACCCAACAGTACCCAAGTTGGTACTATCTAAAGTATATTTCCCTTGTTGTTGTTGTTGTTTCACCTTCTATCCCTCTTGCCTCTTCATCTCATTTAGCTCTTTATTTATTTTATTTTATTTCAGAGTACTATGGGGGTACAAACATTTTGGTTATAAATTGCTTTAGTACAGTTGCAGTCAAAGTTATAAGTGTGCCCATCACTCAGATAGCGTGCATTGTACTCATCAGGTGTGAATTTACTCATCCCCTACACTTCCCTCCCACCTGCTTGATTTCTGATGCGTGTTATTTCCATACGTGCACATACATGTTGTTTGATTGGTTGCAATTTAATGGTGAGTGCATGTGGTGTTTGTTTTTCCATCCTATACATACCTCATTGAGAAGAATGGTCTCCAGTTCCATCCATAGTAACACAAGAGGTATTAGTACACCATTGTTTTACGGCTGACTAGTACTCCCTGAAATACATATACCATCCTTTATTAATCCACTCATGCACTGATGGGCACATGGGTTGTTTCTACATCTTTGCAATTGTGAATTATGCTGCTATATAAACATTCAGGTGCAAGTGTCTTTTTTTTTATAAAATGTCCTTTGTTTCCTTTGGGTAAATACCCAGTAGTAGGATTGATGGATCACATGGTACGTCTACTTTTAGTTCTCTGAGGTATCTCCACACTCCTTCCATACAGGTTCTATTAGTTTGCAGTCCCACCAAAAGTGTATGAGTGTTCCTATCTCTCTGCATCCATGTCACCATTTGCTGCTTTGGAGTTTCTTGATAAAAGCCATTCTCACTGGAGTTAGGTAATATCTCACTGTGGTTTTGATTTGCATTTCCTTGATGATCACAGACATACAACATTTTTGCATGTCTGTTGGCCATTATTCTATGTTCTTTTGAAAAGCTTCTGTTCATGTCTTTTACCCACTTTTTAATGGGGTTGTTTGACTTTTTCTTGCTTATTTGCTTGAGTTCTTTGTAGATTCATGTTATCAGCCCTTTATCAGATGTATAGCATGCAAATATTTTCTCCCATTGTGTAGGTTGTCTATTCACTCAATGGATTGTTTCCTTGGCTGTGCAGAAGCTTTTTAACTTGATCAGGCCCCATTTATTTATTTTTGTTGTCGTCGTGATTGCTTTTGGGGTCTTCTTCATAAATTCTTTGCCTAGGCCAATGTCTCTAAAAGTTTTCCCAAAATTTTCTCCTAGAATTCTTACAGTTTTATGCCTTAAGTTTAAATCTTTCATCCATCATGAATTAATTTTTGTGAGTGGTGAGAGGTGCAGATCCTGTTTCAGTTTTCTACTTGTGGCTATCTAATTTTCCAGGCGCCATTTATTGAATAGGGCTTATTTTCCCCACTATATGTTTTTTTCTACGTTGTCAAAGATGAGATGGCTATATGAGGATGTTTTCATATCTAGGTTCTCTGTTTTAATCCATTGGTTTATGTCTCTGTTCTTGTGCCAGTCCCATGCTGTTTTGCTTACTATAGCCTTGTTGTATAGCTTTACGTCTGATATAGTGATGCCTCCCAATTTGTTCTTTTTGCTTTAGGTTGCTTTGGCTATTCAGGCTCTTTTCTGGGTCCATTTGAAGCACAGAATTGTTTTTCTAGATTTTTGAAAAATAACATTGTTATTTTAACGGGAATTTCAGTGAATCTGTAAATCACTTTGAGTAACATGGACATTTTAACAATATTGATTCTGCCAAAGCATGAGCAAGATATGTTTTTCCATTTGTTTATATCCTTTGCAATTTCCTTCCTCGGTGTTTTGTACTTCTCTCCGTATAGGTCTTTCACCTCCTTTCTTAAGAATATTCCTAGGCATTTTATTTTCTTTGCTGCTACTGTGAAGAGTATTGAGTCTTTGATTTAATACTCAGCTTGACTGTTATTGGCCTATGTGAATACTACTGATTTGTGTACATTCAGTTTGTAACCTGACAGTTTGCTAAATTTATTTATCAATTCCAGGAGTCTCTTGGCCAAATCTTTGGAGTTTTCTAAATATAAGAGCATATCATTAGCAAAGAGCAATAATTTGACCTCTTCTTTCCCCCATTTGGATGCCCTGCATTTCCTCCTCTTGCCTGATTGCTCTGGCTAGGACTTCCAGCACTATGTTGAACAGAAGTGGTAACAGTGGGCAACCTTGTCTGGTTCAAGGTCTCAGTGGGAATGCTCTCAATTTTTCCCCATTCAGTATGATGTTGGCTGCAAGTTTGTGATATATGGCTTTTATAATTTGAGATATGTTCCATCTATGCCTATTTTCTAAAAGAGTTCTTATCATAAAAGGATGCTGAATTTTGTCAAATGCTTTTTCTGCACCTATTGAGAGGATCATATGGCCTTTGTTTTCCCTTCTATTTATGTGGTGAATCACATTTTAGATTTGCATATGTTCAACCATCTTTGCATGTCTGGGATGAATCCAACCTGGTCATGGTAGATTATTTTTCGGTATGAAGCTGCATTTGGTTTGCTAGGATTTTATTGAGAATTTTGACATCTATATTCATAACAGATATTGGTCTGTAGTTTCCTTTTTTTTGTTGTGTCCTTTCCTGGATTTCGTATCAAGATGATATTGGCTTGGTAGAACAAGCTGGGGAGGACTTCTTCCTTCTTGATGTTATGAAATAATTTCTACAGTATAGGTACTAGATTCTTTCTTTGTAGGTCTGATAAAATTCAGGGGAGAAACCATGTGGTCTGGGACTTTTTGTGTTGGAAAATTTCTTATTGCTACTTCAATTTTGTTACTTGATATTGGTCTGTTCAGCAGTTCTATTTCTTCCTGTTTGAGCCTAGGGAGGTTGTTTCCAAGAGTTTGTCTGTTTCCTCAACATTTTCAACTTTATGTGCATACAGATTTTTGTAGCATTCAGAGATGATATTTTATATTTCCAGGTTATCAGTTGTAATATCTATGTTTTCACTTCTGATTGAGCTTATTAGGATCCTTTCTTTCCTATTTCTGGTAAATCTAGTGAGAGGTCTGTCAATTTTGTTTATCTTTTCAAAGAACCAACTTTTTGCTTTATGAGCCTTCTGTATAATTCTTTGGGAATCGATTTCATTTAGTTCTATTCTGATCTTGCTTATTTCTTTTCTCCTGCTGGGCTTGGGATTGGTTTGCTCTTTCCCTTCTAATTCCTTGAGATAATTCATCATATTGTTGATTTGTGATATTTCTGTCTTGGACATAGGCATTTAAGATTATGAAATTTCCTCTTAGGATTGATTTTGCAGAACCCCACAGATTTTGGTAATTTGTGTCCCCTTTGTCATTTAGTTTGAAGAATGTTTTGATTTCCATTTCAATTGACCTAATAAGGGTTGACCTAATAATGGTTCCACCATCAATTGTTTAATTTCCATGACTTTGTTCAGAGTTGAGTGTTGCTGTTTGAATTGATCTCTAATTTTATTCCACTGTGGTCTGAGAAGATAAAAGATATAACTTCTATTTTGTTAAATTTGTTGAGCCATGTTTTGTGGCCTAGGATGTGATCAATCTTTGAGAATGTTCCATGAGCTGATGAGAAGAACATATATTCAGTAGTTTGGGGGTAGAATGTTCCGTAAATGTCCATTGGACCCCTTTGTTCTAGAGTCTTGTTTAAATTCATTGTTTCTTAGTTAATTTTCTGTTTGGAGAGTCTGTCCCATTCTGTCAGTGGGGTGTTGAAGTCCCCAGCAATTACAATGCTGCTGTTTATCATTTTGTTTAGATCAAGTAGGATTTGCTTTTTCACCTGTCAGGTCAATAGATACTTAGGATTATTATGTCTTCTTATTGAATTGTTCTCTTCACATTATATAATGACCATCTTTGTCTTTCTTTACTTTTGGTGATTAGAATTTTTTGTTATCAGATATGAGAATGGCTACACCAGCTTTCTTTCAGTTTTCATTTGCATGGAATATTGTTTTCCATCGTTCACCTTGAGTATGTATGAGTCCTATGTATTAGATGCATTTCCTGGAGATAGCAGACATTTGCCTTGTATTTTTTTTTTTTTTAATCCATTCAGCCAGCCTATGTCTCTTCAGTGAGGAGTTCGAACCATTCACATGTATTGAAAGAATTCATAAATGGGGTGGATTTCTGTTCATCCTGTTGCATAAAACTGCTTTGTTATACCTCTTGAGCCATTATGTATCTGGGCTCTGACTTGTAGCTTTCAGATGGTTTTACACTGGAGGGTGTCTACTGTGCTGATCAGAGTATAATGCATAACTGAGTATTTTCTGCAGGGCAGGTCTGGTCTTGACAAATTCCCTCAGTGTTTGCTTGTCTGACAAGGTCTTTATTTCTCCCTCGTATAAGAAACTTAGTTTTTTAGCATACAAAATTCTAGAATGCCCATTACTCTATTTGAGAAGACTGAGAATGGGGCCCCAATCCCTTTTAGCTTGTAAGGTCAAAGTTAAGAAGTCTGCAGTTAGTCTGATGGGTTTTCCTTTGTAAGTTACCTGATGATTTGGCCTCATACTTTGTACAAGTTCCTCTTACATGTTAACTTTGCCTAGTCTGCTGACTATACGTCATGGTGATCGACTCTTAGTGTTGAATCTCCCATGAGTCTGTTGTGTTTCTAGTACCTGGATGTCCAGATTTTTAGCAAGACTTGCAAACATTTCCTCAAGTATTCACTTAAATAGGTTTTCCAGCTCTTGTGTATTTTCATTTTCACCCTAAGGGATCCTATAATTCTTATGGTAGGCCTCTTTACATAAGCCCATGTTTCTTATAAGCTTTGGTAATTCCTCTTAATTCTCTGCTCTTTCTCTTTGACTGACATGTTTAATTCAAAGCCGTTGTCTTCTAGCTCTGAGAATCTTTTTTTCTATCTGATCTAGCCTACCCTTAAGCCTGTCAGTGTTTTGTAGTTATTGAATGAACTTTTCATTTCCAGAAGTTCTGCTTGATTTTTTTAAATAATTTGATTTCTTTAGTGAATTTTTCATTCATATCATGCATTGTTTATGTGGTTTCTTTATGTTGCGTTTCTATTTTCTCTTGTATTTCATTGAGCTTCTTTATAATCCATGTTCAAAATTCTGTTTTTTGTTTTTTTTGGGTTTTTTTGAGACAGAGTCTCAGTCTGTTGTCAATGCTAGAGAGCCATGGCATCAGCCTGGGTCACAGAAACCTCAAACTCCTGGGCTGAAGCAATCCTTCTGGCTTGGCCTCCCAGAGTGCTAGGATTAGAGTCATGAGCCACTGTGCACGGCCAACAGAGAACATCTTAATCCTCACATCAACCCTATAAAGTAGGAACTGTTATTAGTATTATTCCTAATTACAGATTTGGAAACAGACTCAAGAGAGATTATTCACTTGTGAGTCACATAGCTAGGAAATAGGAGTGAGGAACATGGACTAAGGCCTGTAATCAGTCAGTGTACTCTACTGTCTCATGTGCTAACCAGCTATGGAAGTAGTTTTGACTGAGATGTTCATAAAAGGCAAGAATCAAGCTGGGTTTGGAATGGCAGGCAGGACTTAGGCAAGCATAGAGGCACAGAAAGGTCCATGTGAGCAAAAGCACGCAGGAAAAGAGAGCAAAGGCAGAGTCGCTGATAACACACAGATGATGTTAATTACAAATGACCCTCATCTACCTGGGAAGATAGTGTTGCAAGAACTGGCCAGGCACAGCGGCTCTCACTGTAATCCCAGCTACTTGGAAGGCTAAGATGTGATGATTACTTGAGGCCAGAAGTTCAAGACTAGCCCGGGCAACACAGGAGAATCATGAAACAAAGAAAAGGAAAGGGTGTAGGGGGTGGGGGGAAGACTGGAAGACAAAAGACAAGATATGTGAGAGACAAAGATATAGAAGGCTGGTCCCAGCTCTGCATCTCATCATTATGTGGCCTAAAACTTTAAGCCTCAGTCTAGTCTGCCAAATAAGAAATGTAATGGGCTATCAAGTTCAGTTATAGATAACATAATCCATTTTATAATTTATAATCTTTTCACACAGATTTCTTATCATAAGGATATGAAGTAGGTATTAATCAGGTTTAGATGTGAAACTGTCATTCATTCATTTCAACAAACATTTATAGAACACCTTTTATGCACTAAACCTATAATAAGTGTTAAAGTTATAGAAACAAAAATATAAAATCTATCTTCCAGAATTTAAATACAGAAGGACAGGAAAATATAAACAGATAATTACAACACTTTGTGAATGTTTAATAACAAAAACTTGTACAGAGTGTGACTGAGAAGTGACTGATTAACTCTGCCCAAGGGAAAAGTCACAAAAGTTTTCAGAGGCATGATGCTTCTGAGGTTAAATCTTGAAGGGAAAGTAGGGCACTGCCAGGTGAGATGGGGAAATGAGCATTCTAGAAAGAGAAAATATTATGTGCAAAGGCATGGAGTTATGAAGCCACTGGGCATGTTCAGGAATAGTAAATGACTAAGTATGGTTGAGAGTGAAGATTCCACAGCAGATGAGGCTGCAGAGGGTGTAGGGTCAGATGACACAGGGTCTTGTTCCTTGGTAGGAACAATCAGCAGTGTTGTAGCTGGGTTAGCACCCAAGTGCCCAGGCACAAACACCCAGTTAAAAAAATAAAACTAATTCCAGACAGAAGCAGCTCGCAGGCTATAGCAGCTCCTAACACTCCCCACTGTGACCCTGGTCAACGCTGGTGGAAGTGGTGACTAATTCTCCCTTTTCACAGGAGAAGGAAACCAGTGACTGTGGCTGGGCAACAGGGAGGCAGAGGCTGGAAGATGACACCAAACTGGGGCGGATTCAGTGGAGGCTACAGAGGCAAGATGTAACCATAGGTTCCAGGAACTGAAGATAGCCCACAGCAGGAGACAACGCTCAGGCTGTCAGAACAGCTGCTTTCAGTATCTCTAGGACTCCACGAAAGCAAAGAGCTAAACGGTCGTGGGACTCCAATGAGCAGAGCTAGAGCTGAGCCATGGAAGTAACAGAGGTGAGGCTGGGGCTCGATGTAAGGGAAGATCATGTCTGTGACGGGCTCTGTAGGTCACATTCTCAACAGCATCTCCCCTTTTTCCCTTGTCGACAGTACAGACCACCAGGTGCTCCTTCTGCAACATTGTTTGGCATAGGGCACAGGCACACAGAGACCCTGGCCAGAGGGACCTGAGGGGAAGTCTGCTGAGACGGGAAGGGTTTTAGGGGAAACTTCTTCCCCCCTGTTAAAAAAGTGTCACCCCTGCCTGCCTTAGACATTGTCATTGTGTACATCATGCTTTAAGATACAGCTGCTACCTCACATCCGAAGGGAGGGAAGTTGCCACAGAACTGCCCAATCAACCATCCTAGAACCCTCATCTAGACCTGCTATTACATGACAAAAGTAAATAGCTCTTTCACAGTGAATACTGTTGATTGCAACCGATACCTTCTAACAATCAGAGATGAACAACAACAGAATATGCAGCTTCAAAGAAAGGTCCTGGCGAAGGCTTGGCAGGAGGACTGTGCAGTCCAGCAGGGTCAGACTCCAGAAAGTGCTTCTACCTCTAGCTCTTTACCAACAGTGTTTTATTATACTATTGTACCAGCTCGTAATGTCTCTCAGCATCATATATACACATAAAAATTCAAGTAAGAAAAAAGGAATAAAGGGAAATAAAATGCTGTATAATAGGCAAGGAGATCAATATGAGGCAAAACATAACAGATGTTATAAGCACAGAAAAGAATCTTTGGTAAAATTAGCCACTATCTCTGCCAATTTGTGAGTGATCTTCCAAAGTTTAATGAATGTCATTAAAGGAAAACAAGAGACCCATGAAGACAGAAAAAATCTGAACATGGCAAATACAAGGTGTGGGAAAAAGGGAAACGCAGGAAAAATAAGAAAGAAGTGTAAGTTTCTGACGATAGCCAACACTAATTTATTGAGAAAGTATCTTTTAATGGAAAGTTTGGTCATTAAAAGAAATCCTGGCTTGAGGGGAATCCTATTACCTATGGTTAAAATAAGAATATATGTTTAATTTTTTTTTTTTATGGAAATGGGGTCTGACAATGTTGCCAGGCTGGTCTCAAACTCCTGGCCTCAAGTGATCGTCCTGTCTTGGCCTTCCAAAGTGCTGGATTACAGGCATGAGCCTCCATGCCCAAAACAAGAATATTGACAAAATGTCAGCTATTGTCAACCAGTAGTTTCAAGGCTGAGATGCCTAAATGAAATACTAGAATTATGTGCTCTCCAGAGTAGCTGTGCATGGTCTTCAGCTTAATGAACATTTTTTTTTCTTTACATCTCTCTCTTGACAGATTACTTTCTGCTGCCATCAATCCTTTTTGGTGGACCCCAATTCAACTCAACATTTATCTACTGAGTCCTAAACATTTGCATTGAAATATGCTGCATGCAAAAGAAGATTAAGAAGTAACACACAGTGCTAATGCTCTCAAGTAAACTACAGCTGATTGGACAGGCCACGACAAATCCCAGAGACAGCAGATGGGAAGTGTTCACTATGCCAGGAGGGAGGGGTCGGGTACTGAGCTGGGCACTGAAGGGCAGGTAGGATTTTGAGAGGCAAAAAAGGCAAAGAAAAGGTTACAACCCAAATAAATTGCACAGGTAATCATGCAAGCAATGAGTTTCTCTAACAAAGTGTGTAATAACCAGGAAGAGATAACACTTTCATAGGAGTGTAAACTGAAACATTTGTGAAGGACGAATTTAGCAATACACACACAAAGTTCTTTTTGTAAATGTTCATGCTCTTTGATTTAGCAGTTCAAATTTACATAGATATCTCCTAAAGAAAAATCATGATATTCTGTATCATGTACATATATTACATGTTTAAAAAACTTTAAAAAATTTTAAGAATAATCACAATTAGGAAAGAATATTTAGTTACACAGATGTTCACCACAGCATCTTTATCATAGTTATATGTTGTCAGCAATAAATGTTTAAATACTATTTCTATATAATGCTATAAAGTGTTTATAATAACAGAAGTACATTAGTCAACACATAATATGTTCATCTAAGTTCAAAAAAGTTTCACAACAGTGTACTACAAGAGCCCATTATTTGTTTTTTTGTTAATGTATATGTATCTCCACAGAAAAATGACAAGGCTATGCAACAACAAAAAAAATCTGTTTCTAAATAGTCAAATAACATGATTTTTATTTTATTATTTTTGCTTATCTGTATTGTCTAGTTTTCTAGAGTAAACATGTATCTTTTCATAATAAGAAATAAAGGCATAAATTATGGAAATTTTCTAAGTTCACTGAGGTAAAATTTTTTTATTTTATGGCACCAATCCACAAAAATTGTTTTGCAATGCAATGTTTTATAAGATGATAGCAAATGCCATTGCTCAGTCATCTTTGCACATTTCCTTGAAAGGGCAGGAGTAACCAAGTACACTCATTAAGTCACACTGTAGGGAAGGAAGGCAGACTGTCTGGCAACAAGCATAGCACCTCTTCTCTAGCAGACCCTAATCTCAATATTTCCTTTTGCTTTCAACACCAAAGGTGCAAAGCTTTTCCTGAGATTGTTTTGCCACAAATACCACCTTCCTCAGGCAGGGTGGCTGTCTCTCTATTATGAACCATTCTTCGGCTTCCAGATGCTTAACTCTTTTCTGATCGTCTGCAAAAAGAAGTATGTCCTCTTCATTTCATATCTGTTTGCTACTCCAGGAAACTGACACAAAGATTAGACTAAAATCTTGGGGAAGTTTTGACTGCTGGTCCACACCACAGCCCATTCTACAGTGCAGTGACTCTCCAAGTCTGGTTCAGAGTCCAACAGCGTCTTAAGGGTCTCCTGGTGGGTGAGGAAAATGGGTCTAAAAAGGAGAGGCCTTTCTTTTGTCCTTACAAGCAAATGACAATCCATTCCTCAGGTTTTCACCTTTACAACTAAGAACCTACACAGTAGTAACCTATTAACTGAGGTATTAGGAGATAAAATTTGGTGTTCATTAACAAAATCAGATGTTACTACAGTTAACCACTTCAGTACGGCGCTCACCGGCCACGAAACCTCGCCCACAGCTGGCACTTATAGAATCCGTTTTGCTCCTGTGTGATGAGGAAAGCTTTAAAGCACTGAAAGCTTGT
>VBSM01002223.1:3349250-3365598 GCA_008086735.1 Cheirogaleus medius
TGTAACACATA
Source organism: Cheirogaleus medius (assembly GCA_008086735.1). Taxonomy (NCBI): domain Eukaryota; kingdom Metazoa; phylum Chordata; class Mammalia; order Primates; family Cheirogaleidae; genus Cheirogaleus; species Cheirogaleus medius. The sequence goes on from VBSM01002223.1 coordinate 3,349,262, forward strand.
CTGCAAGTTTTTTTAAATACAAATATATTTCTATTGAAGGTTAACATTGGAAAGAATATAAAGAATAAGTATGTAGCTTGGTGAATTGTCACAAAGTGAACTCATCCATACAACTACCACCCAGGTCAAGAAATAGCACATTACCAGCACCCAGAAGCCCTCACACCTTCTCCAGATCCCTGTCCTCTCTCTTCTTCCCCAAAGGTCAGTACCATCCTGATTCCCAGCACCACAGCTCTTCCTGAGTTTGAACTGTGTATAAACCAAATCATGTATGTTATCTTTTTTGTCTGGCTTCTTTCACTCAACACCATGCTTATGAAATTCATCCATGCTGTGACATGTAGCAACAATACTTTCATTCCTGTTGTTATCAACACCTAAGTGGACATATAGGAATAACATTTATCGGGTATCGGGCAGGTGGGAGGGAGGAGGAGGGGATGGATATATACAAACATAATGAGTGAGATGTGCAACGTTTGAGGGATGGTCACGCTTGACGCTCTAACTCAAGGGGGGAGGGGGGCATGGGCAACATACGTAACCTTAACATTTGTACCCCCATAATATGCTGAAATAAAAAATAAATAAATAAATAAATAAATAAGAATTTCACTAAACACTTATACCACAATTTATTCTGTTTTTGATGGACTGTGGGGTTATTTCTAGTTTTTAACTAGTATGAATAATACTGCAATGAACATTCTAGCATGTGACTTTTGGTGAATATATGCACACATTTCTGGTGGCTATAGACCTAGAAGTAGAATTGGTGGATAAGAGAATGTGCATATTTACAACTTCAGTAAGTGTTGCCAACAGTTTTCCAAAGTAATCTTACTAATTTACATTCCCACTAACAGCATATGACATTTGTTTTTTGTTTGGTTGGTTTTTGTCATAACAGAAAAGATAACCAATACTTACTGCGAGTTTTTTTTTTAAACACTAGTCAGAGTGCTTGACACGTACTGATTCATTTCATCTCACGGCACTCTTGTGATATATGTGCCATTCTCATTTTATGTGATTTGAAATCTGAGGCAGACACAGGTTAAGTAATTTGCCCAAGGTCCCACAGGTATAGAGTGGCAGAGCTGGGATCTGAAAACAAGTGGTCAGGCACCAAACTGTGCAATCTCTTTCTTTCATTCTTTTTTGCATTGTATTGAACACACAGAGAACAGTCCACAGACCTAAGTACACTAATAGACGCATTTCCATACACTGAACACACCTGTACGAACAGCACCCCACTCAAGGAGCAACATTACCAGCACACCAGAAGTCCCCAGTATCCCCCTTTCAGTACCACCATGCTAACTTCTAGAAGCACAGATCAGTTTTGCCTGTTCTCGTGTTTTGTGGCTGCTTCTGCAGTCTTCACTATTAGCCACTCCCACACGGAGCTGACAGTGCTGAGCAGTTCCACCTGTCAGGCTCCGTGCAAAGCACATAAGCTTCTGTCTCTTTCACTGAGGCTTCCAGGCCCTCTCTCAAACCTGCTCTCCTAGACCCCTGAGTCCCCTCTAGTGCCTGTTACTTCCATCAAATCCAAACCCATCCCACACTCTAGCTCTCTCATCAATAGCTACTGGACGTTTTGTAAAATGCAACATTCCAATTCCAGATAATCCAGCTGGGAGCCAAGCACTGCTGGAGATCACACAACCTTGCAGAACACTATATAACATAAATACTCAGTATCTCACCGCAGCTGGGCACCAAGTGCTGCCTGGGATGCCTTCCCCATGGGCCCAGCCACTGCTCTCCTCCTCGTGGGGTGACCCCACACGATCCCTCTTCCCAAGCCAACTGCCCCAACCCCATCCTCCCACACTCAGTACAGTAGCCTGCCCCCCTCCTATTTCAGTCAGCAATCCTAAAAACATTTACCAGGAGCAAACTAGAAAAAAAAGTTATTCACCATACATGACAAAAAGACTAATATTATTTAAAAAAAGAAAAAAAAACCCCACAGAAAGTAAAAAGAAAAACTCCAATTCTCCAAAAGGAAAATAGCCAAAGTAGCAAACAGACAATACACAAAAGAGAAGTTACAGATGGCTGACAAAACACTTGGCCAAAGACTAATCTCGCCCATCAAATTAAATAAAATTGGCCAAGATTAAAAATTGGTAATACCACATTCTTCAGCAGACCACATTTTAATTCCTGAATCAAACGAGCTGAATGCCTGCACCCACTGACTTTGGCCCCACCTGGAGACTGTGCAGGGCGCCATGCCCTCAGCTTGCACTGAGGGACACTCACCACCTTGTCTATTACAGGAACACTGTTGAGAGCCTTGTCCCTCAAAGAGGGTCCAGGAGAGTAATTTCTTTAGGCTTCAGCTCAGAAAATGTACTTCTCCTGAGTCACTTGCTAGTTTTAAATCTCCAGAATTCTGTAACTGTTTTCTTCTCTGCTGAGGCTGTGGGAGCTCAGAGCCAAATGTGTGACCCAGCCCCCTGGCAGCCAGGCATGTCCTATGGATCACCTTTCCAATGCTGACCTGACTCCTGACTTAACTGATCAGTCCACCCTGTGTTCCCTTGGCCCCGACTCCCTTTTCTGTTTGTTTTTTTATCTTACTCTGAGTTACCACAACTCCTTTTGGAAACAAAGCAAGGTAAGGCAGCCCTAGTGCTCAGGGTGTCGCCCCTCCGCTGTCCTCCATATTCTGAGAAAAATGCGTCAGGCTGCACTTCCATGATTTTCTTTCCTCTCACTGTGTTGCCCAGGCTGGTCTCAAACAATCCTCCGGCATCAGCCTCCTGAGTAGCTGGGATGACAGGCACGCACCACGGCACCCAGCCACGGTTTGCATTTGTCACCACAGGTGCCTGTGTGCACAGGTTTGCATTTGTCACCACAGGTGCCTGAGGTGTCTGTGTGCTGACCTAATGACTCCTGGTGGTGCAAATTAGCTTCTTGAGCAACAGTCACTAAATATTACTACTTCCCAGGTTATTTCTAACTGCCTTACTGAATACTACCTAATTCTCTCAAAATGTTCTTTCAGGAACACCATACGGTATTTTTTTCAAGATGGAGGTGCTATAAAATCAATAAACTTGACAAACTATTCAAATTCCAAAAGGGTTTGGAACATTCAACTCAAAATCTAAACAATCCCTATACTAATATAGAGAGAATACCCAGCTATAAACCAAATGCATTCTGCAATGTGTATGATATATCTGGTCGGTATACTTTCCTGATAAAGACAAGCTTCAGAGAAGTCACTGAAACACAGGAAATCATTCGAACTATGTTCTGTTCATTTTGGAACATAAATGTCAATTTATTCTTCAAAGGAACTGTGTATCTACATCATGCAATCCAGAGAGAAAGCATTGTCTAAAGGTAGAAAAAAGAACAGTAAAGAATATAACTATCCCCATTATAATTCCAGGGAATGGGGAAGTCAAACTAGGATAACACCAATTCAGACTCTTCTTGGTTGTGTTCAAGCATTAAAAAAAAAAAAATCAGAGAAATATGCAATGAAAGGAAGCAGAACTTAGAGATCCAGACTCTACCCTTTCTCCCGGTTCCCCTTCCATTTTATAATCTGTATCAGTCAGGATGTTTGTAGTTGTAAGTAAAGAAAGTTAACCTCAAATTACTATGCAATAAAGTTGATTTACAGGCTCATGCTAATATAAAGTCCAGAGTTACATCTTGCGAGCTTCAGGAAAGGTTCAGTAGGACTCTAACTCTATGACCCTACAATTCTCTTAGCTTCTTCTCACCCATGAGTTGGCTTTGTCCTCATTGTAGAGGGCTGGGTGAGGGTGGCATCTACCCCAACAACTCCACAGTCTGACTGGGACAATTTATATCACATGTCTGCCCCTGAACTAATAACTAGGACCATAAGAATTCCATGTCCTGCCTGGCTAAGTCCTGGGTTGCCTATCGATTACTGAAGCAGTAATGGGGCAGGAAGGATTTTGGGCCCATCCTGGAGCTGGGAGTGGGTTCAATTCCACTGACATAATACAAGTGCTACGCATGGGAAAGGGGGAAAGGGGAAGAATGACAAATGTTACCAAAGAAGTGTGGCAGACACTGCTTGGTTGTTCTAACCCAGTTCCTCTTCTTCCTGGGCACACAGCTAGATCATATTTCTCAGCCTTCAGTGAAATTAGGTGTGGCCATGTGGCCAATGGGATGTGAACAAACTGACATGGACCACTTCCAGATTCGACTCTTAAAGACCTCTCACCCACGACCCTCCAAGTTGTGTCCCCTTCTGCGAGCTTGTCCATGCAGACAGCATGGTGATCTTGGCAACCATGTGTTGAAGATGGCACAGCCACAGGTGGAAGGTGCCTTGCTTTGGTCTCTGAATCACCACGTAGAGGAGAGTCCACCACTGACACCTATTTTAAACTTTATGTGACTGAGAAACTTCTGTCAAGGTTGAGGCTTTCGTATATTTTTCAGTTTGTTACAACAGTCAGCAGACCCTAAGGTGAAAACTTAAGACCTGAGGGGTGGGCGCCTTGCCCTAGATACAGGTTTAGCTCATGAAACAGAAACGTAAGAACATAGGATGCAATGATCATACCACTAGAATGCACAAACAGAACAAGTGATAACTATGACAGTATGGGGCAAAATGAGAAGTGATGAGCAATGCAGAGTAATTATTATAAATAACTTTTAGGCAGGTGACACAAAGTAAGGGTCACCTGGGAAGCCCTTTCTACATCAAATCTTGTTGAAACTTTCCCACAAGTTATCTATTCTCTCAGCAGAGTTTTTCAGGAAAGTTTTTCTAGTAACTCAGAATATGAACTGCCTCGTAGTGAAATTAGGCACAATATCTGCCATTACACATTACAGCGGTATTCAACCTTCAGCTAAAAAGCATTTGGACCCCAGTTGGAGGGGTCGCGCTCGTTCTGTCTGGCCGGCACCTCCCTTCCTCTGAGGCTGCTCCCCACTTCCAACCACCCTGTTCTGTGAAAGTTGCTGCCCGACACAAAGGTCACGCCCTGGCCACCGGGCAGAGCAAGTGTTCCAAGCCAGGCCCATCATGGTTCTTCCCTGAGATCTTCTAAATTGGAATTAAGAGAAGAGGCTCTCCATTATGACGCTATGACATGTGAGGCCAGGAGCTACTGGTGGACATTGTTTCCTCTTGAGCAGCACAAAGCAGACCAAGAGAACAAAAGATGGCACCAAGGAGAGGGAAAGATGGACAAAGAGTCCTAGTTTCATTTGTACCAGAATTCAATATACCCATGTCCTTTCTTTAGTTTGGTTATGTCAGCCAGGATATGGTGGATGACAAATTCCAGCTAGTTTAGACTGCGTTGATGTCACTTGCAGTAAAAAGAATCCTGACCAATACGATCAGGAAAATTATCTGAAAAAACACACAAAAAGTTGTGACATCTCTCTAAACTCAAAAACATTAAATGAGGCTGGGCATGGTGGCTCATGCCAGTAATCCTAGCACTAAGGGAGGCAGAGGTGGGAGGATCACTTGAGCTCAGGAGTTTGAGACCAGACTGAGCAAGAGCAAGACTCCGTTTCTACTAAAACTACAAAAATTAGCTGGGCATCCTGGCATGCGCCTTTAGTCCCAGCTACTTGGGAGGCTGAGGCAGGAGGATTGCTTGAGCCCAGCAGTTTGAGGTTGCAGTGAGCTATGATGACGCAATTGTACTCTACTGGAGCAACAGAGCAAGACTTTGTCTCAAAAAAAAAAACACAAAAAAAGTACAATGAAAAATATAGAAATATCAAAGTATAGTTTTGATAAAATAAGAAGTACATATTTTGGTCTTACTCTACAGTTCCTGCTTCATAGCTTATCTTTTCTTATAATATTTGGTCTTTTGTCCTAAAACGGCTCTTGAGCAGCTCCAGGCCAATAAAGGTAAAAGAAGTGTCTTGTTATTCATAACAAGTCCCTTTCAACCACACCTGAGTTTATGTTAATGAGGTAATTTAGGGAAAGACCCTAGATAACCACAGGATGGGGGGACTGGTTGCCAGGGGAACCAACCATGTGATTAAAGGGTTGGAATGTTCAACACCCTTCCCCCAGAGGAGAGGAGGGGTGTTGAAAGTTGAGTTGGTAGCCAGTGGCCACTGATTTAATCAATCGTGCCTAGGTAATGAGTCCTCCATAAAAATCCAAAAGAATGGGTTCAGGGGGCTTCCAAGTTAGTGAACAAGAACACATTCATGTGCCAGAGGACGGTGCACCCAACTCTATGGGGACAGAAGCTCCTGTGCTTGGGACCCTTCCAGACCTAGCCCTATGTATCTCCTTCATTTGGCTACTCATTTGTATCCTTAATACATCCTTGGCAATAAACTGGCAATCTAGTAACTAAACTGTTTTCCTAGGTTCCGTGAGCCACTCTAGCAAATTATTAAACTCAAGAAGGGAATCACAAAAACCTCCAATGTGTAGCCAACTCGGACAGAAATCGTGGGTAACCTGGGACCTACTACTTGTGACTGGCATCTGAAGTGGGGGGGCAGTTTTGTGGGACTGAACCCTTAACCTGTGCCATCTGCACTAATTACAATGTCAGAATTGAATTGCTTGCTAGGACACCCAGTTGGTGTCTGCAGAAAACTGGAGAATTGCTTTGTGTGGGAGAAACTCCCAACATCCGGCAGCAGAAGTGAAGCATTGATACTGGTTTGAGTACAGAAGGAAAAAGTTAGTTTTTCCTATACAATCGTCATTAAGAACATGGACTCAGGGCCGGGCATGGGGGCTCATGCCAGTAATCCTAGCGCTCTGGGAGGCCGAGGAGGGTGGATCCCTCAAGGTCAGGAGTTCAAAACCAGCCTAAGCAAGAGCGAGACTCCCATCTCTACTAAAAATAGAAAGAAATTAATTGGCCAATTAAAATATATATAGAAAAAAATTAGCTGGGCATACTGGCGCATGCCTGTAGTCCCAGCTACTCGGGAGGCTGAGACAGGAGGATCGCTTGAGCGCAAGAGTTTGAGGTTGCTGTGAGCTAGGCTGACGCCACGGCACTCTATCCAGGACAACAGAGTGAGACTCTGTCTCAAAAAAAAAACAACAAAAAAAAAGAACATGGACTCAGGAAACAGGCTACCTGGGGTTTGAATCTAAGTGCTGCCACTTACTAGCTATGAAACCCTGGGCGAAGCATTGAATCTCCTACTTTTCTCAGTTTTGTTGTCCTTAAAAGTGAACTTTTAAGGCAACACCAAGCCCACTGGTTGTCATAAGGATTAAATTAGTTAATACACAGAAAGTACTTAGAACAGTACCTGGTGTTTAGTTAATAACGAACAGCCAACATATGATAGCGTAATTGTTATATCAATCTTAGTTGATTAGTGACCCATGTTTTAATACGATAAGACGTCACAAGCTACATGACAACAGGTGTCAATCTGATCATGGAAAAGGGCGTTTGTCCCACACAATCATGAGTGATCTCGACACTCAGCAGTGCATGATCAAATCCAGAAGACCTTGGATTTGTAATGACAGGATAACTTCTTTGGGTGTTATCTGAAGAACAAGGGGAAGCCACTTCGGCAGCCTCAGACCGCATCCAGGAGTTCACCAAGGCTGGGCAGTGTGAGCCCCCAGCACACTCCTCCACCCCTAGAATGTCTACCCATTCTCTGCTGACCTCCTTCCACTCTCTGGGTTCTCAGGGCCCCAGTGAAACAGCCAGGAGGGCAAAAGCCATTCCAGAGCAGACCACAGGGACCTCTCCAGCCTCTGAGCATGCCTGATCTTAACAGATGGAACCCTTCACCTCATCTCAGTCCTGGCGTTTTCTTTTAGTTTTTGGAATGGAATACCACAGACACAGAAATCTGAGGGCATTTGGTCCAGACATAAAATACCTCCTGTAACAGTTACCTACTTCATTCTTACAGCTCTACCTTCATCAAGGGTTTTGATTATTTCTGCTGATTAAGTCAGGGAGAAACTCTCAGCAGAGCTTTGGCAAACAAACCACACAAAAGCCAGAGGTTACTGAGTACCTGGAAGTGTGAGAACTTGAGGTATCAAGTCTGTGAGGCACAGGATGAAGCTGGGGAGGGGCTGGGAGCCCACCAGGCGGGGCTTTGTAGGCCAAAGAAAGGAGTCTAAATTGGGCAGTGGGGAGTAACAGGAGGTTGTGGACACGGGAATAGCACAATCATGTTTGCATGTGCTCACACTGCTCCTTGTCTGAACCTCTGGTTGCAAGGTAGAGATCGCTTGGACCTCTCCACATGTGGGTTTTGGTTACCTGAGAACTAGAGAAATGAGATCTTAAGACATGTTTTTCAAAATAATAGATAAAGTGAGATAAAAATTCCAGAAAATGTCCTCATGAGGGAGAAAAAGAAGGCAGATTATTTGAGCAACCTGGCTCTACAGTAGTACAAAAAGCTAAGAATGGTAAGGGCTGGAGCAAAGCCCTCATTGCCACCATGTAGAAACCACTGTCGCCAAGTCAACCTGGTGAGGAGCCAGGGCCCAGTTTAAGTGTGGTGCTTGGAGGGCCTTCCAGGGCCTGGCTATGGGACAGGCACGCTGCTCCCATTAGCCAGTGCCTGCACACTGGGAGAACAAGTTCAATTCATGACAGCCCCGACAGGAGACCACCTCCAGCCAGTCTATAGTATTTCACTCCAGCAGGAACTGAGCACAGTAAGGAAAGCTCGTCCTATGGACAACTGAACCTAAACCAAAACTGTGTGACTAGCCAAGACATTCACCGTGGGATCTGAAGCTGTCCTACATTGCACAAACATTCTTGGCCTCCCAAGGCAAACACAGCTTTTGGCACTGAAAACAGTTTTTTTTGTTTACAACCAGAAAACCAGTGCAGTGCTGTTTATTTTCCATTATCAGTACATTCAGCAGCACTGAAAGGATTATAACAGAGCTTCTCCACTGACCCAATGGTGAGAAAACACAATTCTGGTTAATAAGCAAAGAGAAACAAGAAAAGTCTGTTCACTTTTATGGTACATAACAGATTAGAAGGCATCCTCCCACACCTTCTCTCACATCCACATTTCACACGCAAGGAACTGTGGCTCATAGACAAGTTTCATGATTTGCCCCAGCTCACACAGCTAAGCAAGTACCAAAGCCAAAGCCAAAACCACACTTTGAACTCACGTTTTCCACTTGTGATTCCCCAGCCCTCTTTGACTATATCACAGCAATGGTGTGTTCAGATTTCTGAACAGGTATTACAGAATCAAGGTGCAGGGGAGACACAAACGATTATTAGAGGGAAGCCTGTCCTCTAGTGAGTTTATCATCTAAACAGGGAGGCCACAGCTTACTCACCTTCACATCACCAGCAAATGGCTAGTGCAGTTCCCCGCCCACAGTAAGCACTAAATGTCTGTTGAATAAATAAGTGAACATTTTATTGCCCAATACAGAATTAGTGACCTGCCTATCATGAAAATTTACCAAACTATAATTCTCTGTGTAGATGGATAAGTGACGTGAGAATGCCTGTAATGGGGTTTAAGTGAGACTAGAAGACCACTAAAACACTTTCTAACTCACAGTCTATGAAAACCAATCTCACTAAAGATTAATGCCTAATGCAAGCACTGAATTTTGTCAATATTGAAATGAGCATGTTTTCTCATAAAGTCAACTATCACTTACCACCACAGAGGCATGCTGAGCCTTTTTTTTTCCTTTAGACAATGTCTCACTCTGTTGCCCAGGCTAGAGTACAGTGGCATCCTCATAGCTCGCCACAACCTCAAACTCCTGGGCTTGAGCAATCCTCCTGTCTCAGCCTCCCGAGCAGCTGGGACTATAGGCGTGTACCACCATGCCTGACTAATTATTTCTATTTTTTTTATTTTTTTACAGATAGGGTCTCCTTCTTGCTCAGGCTGGTGTAGAACTCCTGGCCTCAAGCAATCCTCCCACCTTGGCCTCCCAAAGTGCTAGGATTACAGGTGTGATACTGCGCCCAGCTGTTCTGAGCATCTTGATAACACTGTTGGCTGCAGGGCCAGGCTGATGCCATGCCTGCCCTCTTCATCCCAAGGCAGGGCTTTACTATCACTCACTTCACATAGAATTTTTGGCTTTTCAAGACCCTGTTTCTTAACTCTAGAATAACAGAAAGACATGGCATAACAACTTCGGGAGGAAAAAGGAACAACATTTCCTGCTTTTATCTAAAAAATGTTAGGGCAGTAAAGGAAGCTGATCAAATATGCAATGAATGACTAAGTAAATACTTTAGGTTTCACTGCATGTCAACTCCAAATCCAAATGTATACTTACAAAGTAAGAAGAGAAAACAGGTATCTGTACCTGTCTTTAAAATGAAAACAGAAACAATTAGCAATCATCAAGCAACTTCCCTAATGACACCTAAGCTTAGAAATTCTAGGTATTCAATTTCTTTACTGCTTCTGATATAGTAAAACTGTTTGATGAGAATACATTTGGTAGTGGATTATCAGAACTTACGAACACTCGTGTCACTAAATTTGGTATACAACTTCCCACTGCTAAATTTGACTGCCTTAAAAAAATGAAAGAATATACAGTTATGTGCGGCATAACAACATTTTGGTCAACAAAGGTCCACATATATGATGGTGGTGCTTAAGATTATAATGGAGCTGAAAAATTCCTGTCGCCTAGTGACATCATAGCCATCATACCATCCTAGGGGAAGACATTACTCACGTGTTTGTGGTGATGCTGGTGTAAACAAACCTACTGTGCTGCCAGTCGTATAAAAGTGTAGCACATATAATTAGGTTTCGTATATAGTAAGTGAGAATGATAATAAATGTCTATGTTACTGGTTTATAAATTTACTATACTTATCCTTACAGTGTACTCCGCTTATTAAAAGAAAAGGTCACTGTAAAACAGGCTCAGGGAGGTCCTTCAGGAAGTATTCCAGAAGGCATTGTTATCATACGAGCTGTGTTTTAAGCTAAGTGTTATTACAAAAGAGTCAAAAAGTTAAAAAAATTAAAAGTTCATGAAGTAATAAAAAAGTTACAGTAGGCTCAGGTTAATTTATCATGGAAGAAAAAGGTTTTTATAAATTTAGTATAGCCTAAGTGTCCAGTGTTTATAAAGTCGACAGAAGTGTACAGTAATATCCTAGACCTTCACATTCACTCACTGACTCACCCAAAGCAACTTCCAGTTCTGCAAGCTCCATTCATGGTAAGTGCCCAGTACAGGTGTGCTATCTTTTATAGTGCATTTTTACCGTACTGTTTCTATGTTTAGATACACAAATACTTATCATTGTGTTAGAACTGCATACAGTATTCGATACAGTAACATGCTGTACAGGTTTGTACCCAGGAGTAACAGAGTACAGAACACAGCCTTAGCGTGTAATAGGCTATGCCATCTGGGTTTGTGTAAGTACACTATGATGTCTGCACACTGACAAAATCGCCTAACCATGTATTTCTCAGAATATATCCCTGTCATTAAGCAACCCATGACTATAAAGAAAATAAAATTAAAATGTATGAATAAATATTTAACTATTATATACCTGGATGAATAAGGCCTTGAGCTTAAAAGCAAACCAAAGTTGTCAGTGCAAGATAAAAGGGATACAATTATAAAATCAAACATATTAAGATAAGATAGAATTATTAAATCTAAATTGAAAACAAATATCAATACATAGTTCTGGGGGGTTTTGATGTGTATATTTTCCAGATTTAGCCACTAAAATAGCCCTAAAACAATGTCAATCCTAAACTAATGAGTACCCCTCATACCCAAATTGTAGTTTCCAACACCATTTCCCACTAAAAGGAATCAGGGAGAAAAGGCCCATTACTGAACCTGGGACGACTAATTGTGCTTTCAAAGATTAATAGGATCATGTTGAAAGCACATAAGAGTCAATATGAAGGAGGCCTAACTAGCCAAAGTTGTCTTATTAAAAAAAAAAGAAGAAGACTGTAGTAGATCCATCCAAATACCCAATGAAAATCCCTATGTCCATAACTAAATTGAACAAACGTGAAATCCAGAAAAAAATCCATCATATTCTTTACTATTTGAGGCAGCCAACTCCTTACCTTTAAAATTGTTAACTAGATCAAATGGTAGATCTACTTGTATCTCTTTAAGGTATCTCCATGTTGCTTTCCAAAGAGGTTGCACTAGTTTGGAGTCCCACCAGTAGTGTATGAGTGTTCCTATCTGTCCACATCTACGCCAACATCCACGCCAATAACACTTATTGTTTTGGGGCTTTTTGATAAAGGCCATGCTCACTGGAGATAAGTGATATCTCATTGTGAATTTGATTTGCATTTCCCTGATGATTAGAGATGTTGAGCATTTCTTCATATGTTTCTTGGCCATTTTTCCGTCTTCTTTTGAAAAGTTTCTGTTCATGTCCTTTGTCCACTTTTAGATACGGTTGTTTGATTTTTTCTTGCTGATTTTCCTGAGTTCTAAATAGATTCTAGTTATCAGCCCTTTATCAGATGTGTAGCACGCGAAAATTTTCTCCCATTCTGTAGGTTGTCTGTTTGCTCTCATGGCAGTTTCTGTGGCTGTGCAGAAGCTTTTCTACCATTTGATCCAGCAATCCTATTACTGGGTATCTACCCCAAAGAACAAAAGACATTCTATAAAAAAGACATCTGCACTCAAATGTTTATAGCAGCACAGTTCACAATTGCAAAGATGTGGAAACAACCCAAGTGCTCATCAATCCATGGGTGGATTAATAAAATGTGGTATATGTATACCATGCAGTACTATTCACCTATAAGAAACAATGGTGATATAGCACCTCTTGTATTTTCCTGGATAGAGCTGGAACCCATTCTACTAAGTGAAGTATCCCAAGAATGGAAAAACAAGCACAACACGTACTCACCAGCATATTGGTTTCACTGATCAACACCTAAGTGTACATATAGGTATAACATTTATTGGGTGTCGGGCGGATGGGAGGGGGAGGTGGGGATGGGTATATACATATATAATGAGTGCAATACGCACCATCTGGGAGATGGACATGCTTCAAGCACTGACTAGGGGGGTGGGCAATGGCAACATATGTAATCTAAACATTTGTACCCCCATGATATGCAGAAAAAAAAACTCAGAAAAAAAATTGTTAACTAAAGGAAAAAGTTAATCATTTATCCTGGCTTTCTAATAAGAACTGTATTTTATAGTAACCAATAACCCCAACTGATGAGGGAAACTTCTACTTTATATAACACCAACTACTACATGTAGAAAAGTAACTGAATTAGGAAACATCCTTCATTAACTCTAATCAGAACTATTATTTTAGGTAAGAATTATCAATTAATACTAAGAGAGTAAAAAGAAAAAATAAGCCTCACGTGAGTAGCCTACGGTGAATTGAACATTTGTATAGTGCCAAATGCCACACAGATCCCTTTCTGGTCATATGAGAGGAACGTAGTCATCCAACAGTAGAGGGATCAGACTGTCATCATCATAACTCAATGGCCAATCTGAGCATTTATAATGGCCAATCAGATACTGTATGTCTTCTGAGGTGATTCTTAAATCACCAATGATGTATTCTAGCCAAACTCCTGAACTTGAATCCATGTTAGACACAAATTCCAGTTACAGGAAATATGGCAGAAAGAGGGAATGCTAAATGACATGACAAGGAAGCAAGGTGGGGCACAACTGGTCAGGCCTCTTTAACAAGTCAGTGTCTTTAAAAGTAGGGGAGGTGAGGTGCTAGATTAAAAGAAATGTGAGAGTCATAAGCAGATGCAATGCAGGGGACATTTCTGGAATCAGGGGATATGGGTATAGTATGATATGGATACTAAGATTTCTAAAACTACTGAAATGGAAATGTGCACATTATTGGCTGAAAAAAGTACACTGCAAAGCAACATGTACTTATGGTGGTTCCTCAAAAAATTAAAAACAGTATTACCACACGATTCAGTAATTCCACTTCTAGGTATATACCCAAAAGAACTGAAAGCAGAACCCCCCCCATAAGTATGTACTCGAAGAAATACATGCACTCATCCATGTTCATAGCGGCATTATTCATAATAGTGAAAGCAACCCAAGTGTCCATGAATGGATCAATAGATGAACAAAATGTGGTATTATAAATACTATGGAATATTATTCAGCCTTAAAAAGGAAGGAAATTCTGACACATGCTATAACACAGATGAACTTTGAGGACATTATACTAAATGAAATAAGCCAGTCACAAGAGGACAAATACAGACATACCTCAAATAACTAAAAATAGAACTACCATTTGATCCAGCAATCCCATTACTGAGCATCTACCCAAAGGAAAAAAAGACATTCTATAACAAAGACATCTGCACTCGAATGTTTATAGCAGCACAATTCACAATTGCAAAGATGTGGAAACAACCCAAGTGCCCATCAGTACATCAGTGGATTAATAAAATGTGGCATATTTATACCATGGAGTACTACTCACCCATAAAAAATGATGACCTACCTATTGTATTACCCTGGATGTAGCTGGAGCCAATTCTTCTAAGTGAAGTTATCACAAGAATGAAAAAACAAACACCACATGTACTCACCATTAAATTGGTACTAACTGATCAACACTAACGTGCGCATATAGGAAGTAACATTCATAGGGTCTCAGGCAGGTGAGAGAGGGAAGAGGAGATGGGTAAATCCACACCTAACAGATGCAGTGTGTGCTGTCTGGGGGATGGGCATGTTTGTTGAGACGTGCAAAGGCAATTTATGTAACCAAAGCGTTTGTACCCGCGTAATACTTTGAATTAAAAAAAAAAAAGAGGACAACTACAGTGTAGGATTCCACTTATACAACATACCTAACATTATCAAATTTCTGTAGACAGAAAGTAGAATAGTGGTTGCAGGGGCAGGGAGGAGGAGACGAGGAGTTATTGTTTAATGGGTATGGAGTTTCAGTTTTGGAAAATAAAAATGTTACGGAGATAGATGGTGATAATGGTTGCACAATATGAATGTACTTAATGTAACTGAACTGCACATTTTTAAATTATTAAAACTGGTGGACACGGTGGCTCACATCTGTAATCCCAGGACTTCTGGAGGCCAAGGCAGAAGGATTGCTTGATGCCAGGAGTTGAAGACCAGCCTGGGCAACAAAGCAAGACCTCATTTCTACAAAAAATTTAAAAATCAGCCAAGTGTGGTGGCACGTGTCTGTAGTCCTAGCTACTCAGGAGGCTCAGGCAGGAGAATCACTTGAGCACAGAAGCTGGAGGCTGCAGTGAGCTATAATTGTACCATTACACTCCAGGCTAGGTGAAAGAGCAAGAATCTATAAGTCTATAAAAAAAATATATTAAAATCATAAATTTTATGCATATTTTACTACAATTTTTAAAAAACAGTATGTACTATATGATCTAATTTCAGTGAAAATGCACATGTACATATATGTATGTGCACATAGGAAAAAATCTGGAAATACACAAACATGTTGCTATCAATGATCTCAAGGTGATGAAAACTGAGAATTTGCAAATCTTCTACATGGCATATATACTGCTTCTGAAATAAAAGCTATTTTATAAATCATATGAAAAAACATAAAATTATGACTGCTAGATTTAATTGGATAAAAATATAAAAGATATACAATTTTTTAAAATAATACATCCAATAAAAAGAAAAAGGCACTTAAAGAAAATGGATTTGCAATATGCATGAGAGATCAAAACTTAACTTCCAAACATATTAGAAAGTCCTTATAAATTTTTTAACTCTAAAACCCAAAAAGAAAAATAGGCAACACACATGAACAACTCACAGAAGAAAAAGTTCAAGTGTCCAAAACATGTTTGAGGGGAAAAAGATAATAAACAATTAGTGAAATAAATTCAAGCTAAAATACCACCTCCTCACAGTCAGATTGTCAAAGGGGCCATAAGCACTCTCACATGCTCCTATGAGATTAAAATTTGACCTCATCTTGAGTGGGTGGAAGAGTAATTTAACAATATGATGAGCTTTTGCAAAGTTCATCATATAGGATTTCTTCCATATAGGATTTCAAAAAAAGAAAAAAGTTAATAGTCAAAAACACTATGAACTACACATACATAAAACATGGATCAATCTCAAAAACAATATTTGAGTGACAGAAGTCTTACATAAAAGATCATATACTATATAACTCCACTATATTAAGTTCTAGAGCATGCAAAACTCATCTACAGTGGGAAAAAATCAGAAAGGTGGCTGCAGGAATTGCAGGAATGGCAGGGATAAGGAGCATGATGGAACTTTCTGGGGTGATAATGTTCTATACCTTGACAGA
>VBSM01002223.1:3373740-3385020 GCA_008086735.1 Cheirogaleus medius
ACACAGTCCTCAGTTTCATCTTCAAAATCCAGGTATTCCATAGCCAGACATGCTTGATTCTGATTCAGGGGCTGTTCCAGTTACCTGTTGCTGCGTAATAAACCATCTCAAGCTGAGCTGCAGACAACAACCCCCATCAATTGTGCTGTGGATTGATTGTCTCAGGAATTTGGATGGCACACAATAGGGATGGCTGGTCTCTGTTCCATGACTTTGGAGGCCTCGGCTGGGAAGACTCGAATGGCTGTGGTCTGGAACCACCCAGAGGCTTCTTCACTCATGTCTAGAACGTGAGCTAGGATGACCTGAAGTCTGGGCTCAGCCACGACCGTTGACCCAGTGCCTACATGTTACTCTTTCATATGGCTTGGGCTTCCTCACAGCATGGCAGCCTCAGGGTAGTGACACCTCTCATGTGGTTTCATCCGGGTGCCAAGAGTAAGAATCCCAGTGAACAAGGCCAAAGCTGCCTGGCCTTTTAGGACACAGCCTCAGAAGTCACACAGCCTCATTCCTACTGTGCTATATTGGTCAAAGCAGTCACAGTCTGCCCAGATTAGCTGGGAGAGGACGTAGACCTGACTGCCCCATTGCAGGAGTGTTAGAGAATTTGCAGCCATGTTATAAAAATGCCACTGAGACCCAATATTATTAATTAGCATAAAAGTAATTTACTTTAAAGTATTTTACATATACACATGTTCGTTGGGTCGATTAACAGGAAAGCCAATGTATTATGATGGTTAAGTATCTGGGATTAAAATCAAATAGAACTGGGTTCAAAACCTGGCTCAGGATCAGTGTGTCCTTCAGCAAGCCACTTCACTTGTCTACACCTCAGTTTCCTCCTTGGTAAATGGGGATAATAATACCCACGTCATATAGTGTGTTTGTTTTTGAGGATGACACGGATAGGGTATGCCAAGAACTTGTCCCGCGGTAAGCATTCAGAAGATGTTAGTCCCACTTCCCTCTGGTACTTCTATCATCTTAGAATTTTTAAGATTTGCTGTCACCGCAAGTCACTACCGGTCACTGGAATTAACAGTTGCCTTCCTTGAGGGAACAACACCCCCATTTTGTGGTGGACCCGATCACCCCCCCTTCCAACCGTGCTGTCCCAGTGGGAGCTGCCAGCTGCTACCTCCCTGTGACAGTGATCAAACTGGGGCGGATGGAAGAGCCAGACTGTGCTGGTCATCACACCCACTTTCTAGCCTTAATGATTGGACTGGAGGAGGGAACGTGACCCGGCTGGAACAATCACATTCTTGAAGGTTTGCTTCTCCCCGCCCCCCCACAACCAGCCATCAGGGAAGCAAGATGACAGGTGAATACCTGATTTTCTGATGGTCTCAGTCCTCTGGAGGACACAGTGCAGGGACTGAGAGGTACACCGAGTCCTAGAGTCGTGAAGTCCCTGGTCCAGTGGCCCACAGCTGTACCCTTCTCCTTCCTGGTGCCCATCCACTCCTCTGCTCTTAAGAAATTTGATTTGTTTTCTGTCATTTGCAACCAAAGGAATCCTGAGCAATACACCACTCCAATTTTATATATATATACACATTTTCACTGTTATAAGGGAACTAGTTAATTACTGTGACACACCTCTAAGTGATATAACCCGCTAGCTTCGGAGAGCTCCTGACATGAGCTTCCTGAAATTCATTACAGCTTGAGAAGCCGAAGATCATTCACTGAATGGCAGAACTTTTCAGCAGGCAGCCACTGCCTTTCCCATACCAGCCAGCGGACTCCCACCTTTGGGTTTGTTCCCACCCAGAAGCCCCTGATCCCCGCCTGCAGCGCTGGGCCAACAGGCTGGCCCAGACCAGCTGACACTGAACTAAGGACATGCCCCAGGCCCAAAGGAGATTAGAGGAGATTCCTATGTTTACTCTCTGGGCACTGCCCAAGAAAAGATTCCTTGAAAGCTGTGTGCTTTGATAGAGTTTCTTCCTCCTCTCATTGATGGGCACTGAAACAAATAGTTTGGTGAAAATATAAACAACTGACTCCTCTAAAAGTAGAAAAGAATCATTAAGAAAGGGAAATTTCAAGGGATAAAAGCAATGTTTCGCTTCTATAAATTGAATTTCCCATTCCTAAATGACTTTTCTTTTTTTCTTGGAAAAAGAGAAACAAAAGTTTCACTTGCAGGAAAATGGGTCCTTTGTCTGTTGGAGCCAACTGTCGGAAGCAGCCCAGGTGGCAGCTTTTCCAGCCTTGCACACTCACTCACAGATGTTTAAGCATGTGGAATGTTTGGTGCCAGGTATTTAGGACACTCAGGAGAGTGTGTGGCATCCCGTGTGTCCGGCTGCTGGGCAGCATGTATTACTTGCAGATGAGGAATGAAGAGTCCCATCTTGGGGAGACGGGAAAGGTGGGGAGCAGTCAGAGCGCCATGTGACCTGCGTGAGGATTTGAAAGCTGCTCCACAGTCTCCTGGGCTTATCTGTCCCTGCTTCTCACTCTCAATGTGATTTGCAATGCTTGGCAACTGGCAGGGGAGCTGATCTGGGAGCTGAGAGGAATGTCCTTCTAGCTCCACCTTGCTGTTCTCCAGGAGGAGGGAACAGGGACCTCAGGAAGTAGATCGGGCCATGCTCACTGTGGAGCAGAGCAGTCTGTCCACTTCTTTCTCTGTCTCTGGTGCTGTCCTGTCGTCAAGCTAAATTGGAAACCATCGCAGTTTGGCCAGCAGGCTCTCTGTCCACTCTCTCGCATGTTGTGTTGTGATTGTCTTTTTCACTGAAGTCTTGGTGCCAGCAGGGTCTCTGTTTCAGATTTGGACTTTGTTGCAGGAAGTGGTCCTATGTATGGCTCTAGGGGAATGCGCCAGCCCCACGTGGTCAGACACACAGGACTGCCAGGGGAGCTGGGCACCTGGTTAATAGTATTTTGTTCCATTAGTTCACTGGGAGACCCACAGGAAAGAGGCAGATCCACTCTGTTACTCCTTATCTTATTTATGTATTTATTTTTTTTGAGGCAGAGTCTCACTCTGTTGCCCGGGCTAGAGTGCCGTGGCATCAGCCTAGCTCACAGCAACCTCCAACTCTTGAGCTCAAGCGATCCTCCTGCCTCAGCCTCCAGAGTAGCTGGGACTTCAGGCAATGTGCCACCATGCCCGGCAAATTTGTTTTTAGTATATATATTTTTAGTTGTCCAGCTAATTTCTTTCTATTTTTTTAGTAGAGACTGGGTCTTGCTCTTGCTCAGACTGGTTTCAAACTTCTGAGCTTAAACGATCCTCCCGCCTCAGCTTCCCAGAGTGCTAGGATTACAGGTGTGACCCACCGCTTCCAGCCCTTAGTGCTTTGTCGTGGCCCATTTGCAGGACGGGGGATGAACACAAAACACAAAGAAAGACACGGACACACACACAGACAGTACAAGACTGCAGCACAGAACGCACCAGTCGTTTTATTTTTATACCCTAAAAATCAAAGTTACTTCCTTATACGTGACCACCCAGGCATTGCAGCAACGGCCATAAATTCCATAACACGTAGCCTAAGGACACAGAAGTCCCATGACTCAGGGTCTTAATGCGGTTGCTTAAGGCAACGGCCATAAGCCAGAGTTTGAGATAAGCACAGATAAACAATGCAGCCACAAAGGGAAACTTTCCGTTCCCATCCCCTTTGGCCTGGCCCCCTGCGGCTGTGCCTCTCTTAGGTTGTTCCTCCTTGAGGAATCTTACCCGTCATTGACTAACCAGCCATCCCGTGAGCTCAGGCAGTACCCATAAGGGCAAGATGTTTATCAAGTGGCCTCCAGATCCCCAGGGCTGTGGAGTTGGGAAACATTTGCTTAAGTGCAGTAGCTCAAACTCTTTGTTATGCCTTCAAGCAGCAACCCTGTTTGTTAGGTGAACCTAAGCTGGAACGTATGACTCTCACATCATGCTGGGCTGGGCACGTACTCCTTCTCCTAAGATTAATTCTTAAGCTGAAAAATTATATGGTAAGCCCTCAACACTGCTTATCTTGTTCTTCCTGCCTATCAGTGGGCTCGTTAGTAGAGACCCCGAACAATAACATAAGTGAGACAAAAATTCACTCCCCTCTCACATATAGTCCCTGCTGTCCTGGCAGCCTCGCCCTGCAAAGACATCAGGCCCAGGCTCCTTTTGACTTGAAGCTGCTCCATCCCTTGGGTGTTGCCTTTGTCTTCGTGGTCCAAGATGGCTCACCCTCTCTCCCACCTGCATTCCACCTGGCAGGGAGCACAATGGGCCAGGCATGCCCAGGATGAGCTCCTTTGTCTAAGGCAGGGGTCAGCAACCACAGCTTGCTGCTGGCCCCGTTTGCTAAACACAGTTTTAGTGGAACACCGCCACTGTCATTTATTTAGGTGTTATCTATGGCTGCTTTCAACACCCAAGGGCAGAGGGGAGCAGCTGCAACACACTTCTGTAGGAACACAGCCACTCTCTAACAAGACCCTGTAAGAGAAAGTCTGCCGACCCCTTTCCTAAGGGCACGATCCAGGGGCTGCCTGCTATATTTGTGCTCACATCCTGTGGTCAGACTGTAGTCACACGGCCACTACCAACTGGCAGGAGAGTGGAGACGTATAGACTTTATCTTAGTGGCCATATGCCCCGCTGACTGCCAGGCATTACTGAAGGAAGACGGGGAGACTGACCAATAGAGGACAGCCAGCTGTCTGTCTACACAGGGCCATGTGTCCTTCAGCCAGAACGTGGTACCTGTTATTTTCAATCTGAGTTTATGAACGAGGTCCCGGCTATACCTTTCTACTCATGTTGGTTTCTTCTGTCATCTCTGCCTTTCTTTCCTCACTGGGACATTTTGCCACAGCAGAGCCAGGGTTCCATGCAGGGGCTGACTGTCCTTGCAGAGTCTCTTTCCTAGATGCCTTCAGACTCCAGTGTGGAATAAGCACCTGTCTGTGCAGCCTGCCCTCCACTTCCAGTCACAAAGTCGGGGTTGCCACAATTGAGCTTATGTCACCATTCCATGTCCTTATCAGAACTTGGTCCAAGGCAGCAATTCCCCTCCCCCTCTGGGAGTGGAAAGCAGCCTCCAGGCAGGGCAGGAACTTACTGCACCCTTGTTGGTGGGCAAGTACGATGCCCCAGTAGATGAGGTCCTACCCCCCCACCCCCGCTGTTCCTGCCATATCCTATCTCTGGCCCTGTGTGCTCTGGGCCAGGACTTTCTACCATTCTCTCCCATAATGACAACTCGTCCCCAACATGACAGCCCTCAGGATGGAGGATTTCTGAAGCAGGCATGGAGCTTCTTAACACTCTTCCTTCCTAACAAATCTGCCCCTTTTGAATCCCCTCCCAAGGCTGTATCCAATCTGCAGTCTCATCACATCACCGTGGTTACACCCATGAGATCATATTTACCGCGCTGCACTCTGGCTTCATCTTGGACGTGCTCATGACTCACGTGCTATCTGTGCACGAATGCAGAACAGCTAAGAATCGGGTCTGGAGTCAATTCTGAAAGCCTGCTATGTGTTACGTGAGGAAAAACCAAAAGAACTAAGGGCTCCCGGCTCAGAGAGGGAAAGCCTCGGTGGTCACCATCCTCAAATAGCTGAAGGGGTGGCATGTGGAAACGGGAAGAACATTTCTATAATGTGTCTATAAAATTTGACTTTTTAAAAATAATGAGTATTACTTAGGTTAGTAGGAAAACAAACAACGAAGGTATACACATAAGATGAGATTTGCTCTGAATGGCCCAGAGTGGCAAAACTGGTATCAAAGCAAAATATTTTTCATGCCAAATGAAAAAGGAACCCTCTGGGAAGTGCTATGGGGGAAGGCGGTGAGACAGGAGTCTCCGAGAGACATCATCTGGCCGGGAAGCCATGGAGAGACACTAGTGCCCGGGAAGGGAGGAGGGGAGCAGGCTTTGGCGTGGGGCCCACAGCAGAAGAAGAGCAAGGTACATGTGAGGGACCCCAAGGAGAGGGGGACAGAGAGGACCAGGCTGCCATTTGCACGTGGAGGGGAAACACAAGGAGGCAGAGGTGAGCCTGAGAACTCATGTCTGGGGGAGTGAGGAAGTGGGGGCGCAGAGACAGGAGCTGGGGTGGGAAGTGTCCTCTCTTTCCTGAAGTCCCTGCTGACTCCATCACCCCTGCCCTGTTAGGGTGGAGAGCCTAGTAGGTGCTCACGGTGCGGGTGGGAAAGATTTCCCACAATGGCGCTAGGATATATAAAAGTAAAAAGTTTATTTTATCTTCTTGGAGGAGAGAGAGTGAGAGAGGGAGAGACAGAGGGAAGGCGGGGAGAACAGGGAGACGGTGTGGCATCCCAAAGAAACACAGGGGTGTCAGCATCGAGGCCAAGTGGCCTGCTGATTTTATGGGGACAAAGAGAAAGAAAAAGTTAGTGACTGCTGTCAGTTAACACAGAAGCGGCTGTGGAGTAATGAGCAGGAGGCTGCAATGTCAGCTTGTCCATCTTTCCTACTTTTTCTGCTCCTGGACACCCGTTATCTCTGAGATGTAGTCAGGCTCATCGCAGGGGATGTGATTTTGCCCGAGATATGGTTTAGGGCAGGAAACTGAGGCCTGGAGCTGCCCCCTGCTGTCCCTCCAGGGGCTTCCCAGGAACACCTGGAGGCTGTAACACAAATTCTAAAAGCAGATTCTGGCGATGCAAAGAGAAAGCTCTGCTCTCCCTTTCTGTCTGCTGGGCCCTTCCCGGTGTCTGTGAGCACAGGAGTCCCTGCAGGGCGCCTGCCAGCCAGGCAGAGACAGAGCAGGGAGACAGCTCATGACTGATCGGCACATGCTGTTGGAAATTGCAGGATTAGGTATTTTCCTGTCATTTGAGCAGGGTGGCTGCTTTCATTCCCAACTGTGGGACTGAGGCTCTAAGCCCTGTGACTTCCCTGAGGAGGGGCCTGGAGAGGGGAAGATGGGGACAGGTGGTCCCTGGGGAAGAACAGCCCACAGAAGGCACGAGGACGTCCGTCCCCGCTATGCACAGTCCGTCCCCGCTACGCACAGGTCGGGTGGTTGTAAAACTGACAGCAGCTGCTCAGGGCCCCTGGGCCGAACTCCAGGCTGACACTGAAAAGAAAGCAGAGGTTTCCGTGTGAGCTCCAGGCCGGCTCTGCGGGTCACTAACAGACTGTGCAGCCCTGGGAAAGTTACTTAATGTCTCTGGTCCACTCTTCCTCTTCAAATTTGATCCTCCAGCCTTCACTTCCTGCTCCCCTGGCCACAACAGCCGCAGCCATGACATTTCTACCCCTCTCCCTGGTGCCAAAGGCATCCCCCAGCCACGCTGGCCTTCCACATGCCATCACCACTGGTGCCCCCGTCCCCCCACGGCCCCGTGCCTGGCCCTCACCTCTGGAATGCCTCCCGGCAGCACTGGTACACCTCAAAGCTACTGGTGCTGAGGGTTGTGTTTAGCAGGGACGTGCAGTCGACCTTGGCCCCCCTGGGCACGTAGAGGATCCCTGCGAGGGAGAGCAGCTCGTGAGCAGAGCCCCAGCTAGAAAATCACGCCCCAGGCGCTGCGCCCGCCAGGCTGCACTCACCCGCCACGCAGGCGTTCACCAGGGTCACGCAGACGCCCGTGAAGAGTGCCCGGAGCATGATCCGGGAAAAGTCACTCGTCCGTCGGGGGACCATGGAGGCTGCAAAGGAACAGGAGTGCTGGGGCCGAGGAAGCCACGTACCTCTCTGCCCATGTTGTGTGGCTCTGGCTATGTCTGCTGACCTCCCTTCCGCTTCTGGGTGGCCAGGGGGACAGATGTTGTCCTGCTGGCCACTTGCTGAGTTTGGGAGCCTTTTCTGCCTGTCTTGGACCCCTAGGAGATGCCCACGTGCCATTAGTGGCAGGTGCAGGAAAGAACCTGACTTTGGAGTCAGGCACACCTGGGATTAAACACGAGCTCAGCCACTGACTAGCTTGGGCCACCACTTCACTTCTCCAAGACTCAGTCTCCTCTTTGTAAAATGGGATGATTACGCCACCAGGCAGGTGGCCGTGAGGAGTGCAAATGCTATTTGTAAAGGGCTGAGGACTAGGCAGAGCCTTTCTGCCCACTGCAGTTGTGGGGAAGGCAGGCCAAAGCCTCGGGGACAAGCCACACCACACCTCCCAACGAGTTCAGGCCTCCAACTCTTCAGGACATGGGGGAGGGGACTCACTTAGGCGTCTCAGCACAATCCCAAAGTAGATCAAGTTGGCGCACCCACAGAGGGCAAACGTCGTGAGGATTTCTGCTCTGACCTGAAATACACAGATGAACGGACAGGGGCTCTGTCAGATTGGACAGGGCACCCCCACACCATCCAGGCTCTCTGGCCTTAATTTCACCCACATCCTATGTGTCCCTGCCCTTCTAGCTCTCTGTGCTGCCCTCTGCCCGGCCTTCCACTCCCTCCTACCTCTCACCTGGCCTTCAACCCCTTTGTCTCAATCACCAGCCTTTCTGGGTGTGACTGCCTCACTCAGTCCTCTCACTCTGGCCCTACTGAGCTCTGTCCTGACACTCTGTAGCCCTGTGCTCTGGTTACTGTGCTGTCATGCCAGGAGTGGGGGAGTGTGGCCTGCTGGCCGTAATTAGCACATCATATAGTCTCAGGAATTTAACACTTACCAAATAACTTTCTAAGCTTAGAAATGATAAAAGAAATCATAAAGGAAAATCTTTGGTGTAAAATCTATGTAAAAAAAATTTCCTGTGCTCACTTCAGCAATACATGTACTTAACCCAGAATGATACAGAGCAAGTTAGCACGGCCCCTACACAAGGCTGACTTGCAGATTTGTGAGAGATTCCATATTTAAAAACAAAAACCAATCCCTATATACAAAATGAAGGGGAAAAATGAAAAGACCAGGAAAAATGTAGGTAGGAAATATAACAGAAAAGAGCCAATGTCTTAATACCATAAAGAGTTTATATATATATATATATATATATATTATTGGGACAGTGTGGAGGCACCTGTACCCCAGCTTGCTTTCCTACAGCTGTGTTCCCTATAGCAGCCTGAGTGATCTTAAAATGCAAAATGTCCAATCTTCAGTAACTTCCTACTCTTCTGCCACTTTTACAATTACCCCCTGCTCTAGCTGTGCTTATCTTCTCTCTGTTCCCTAAACAGACCATGTGGTTTGCAACCTAAGGGCCTTTGCACATGCCTATTCATCTGGAATGTTCTTCCCAGCTCCTCCTGGCTGGCCCCGTCTCCTTCCTCCAAGTCTTAGCCTAAATGCCACACCTGAGGGAGGCCTCTGCTGACCAGGTCAGCCAAGGAAGACCCTTCCCTGTATTCTCTTATTGTTTTCTTCATAGAACTTACCACAAAGTGGTTATTTATTTTTTATTTCTTGACTTTCTTGTATTTTCTGTGTCTCTCACTAGATGTAAGTTCCATGAGACCAGAGACCATGTCAGTCCAATTACCCACCCCCTGCCTTTTGCTTTTTGTGTGTGTGTGTGTGTGACAGGGTCTTGCTCTGTCACCCAGGCTAGAGTGCAGTGGTGTCATCATAGTTCATTGAAACCTCAAGCTCCTGGGCTCAAGCAACCCTCCTGCCAGCCTCCCAGAGTGCTGGGACTACAGGCATGTGCCACTGTGTCTGGCCTAACTGCCCCTTTCATCCCCGGTGGCCAGTGCCTGAGTGGTCTCAACAGACGCCTGCTGAAGGGACTAAGTTCATAACAAAGATCCCCAAGAGACGTGCCTGCTATTACCTCTGAGGAAGGGGTGAGACCAGGGCTGAGGGCAAGGGGTGAGGGGAAACTTGTGTTTTTTACTTCACACAGACTATTTTTTAACTAAAGACTACATTTCTTTATCATTTAAAAAATAATCAAAAATACAAGAAAAAATATTTCCCGTTAAAAGTTTCTAGCCACCCAACTAATGGCAATTAATACAATGAGCTATTATTTGTTCATTAAAGTAGGAAAACTGGTTTTTACAAAGAGGCTACTGAATGCTTTTTGGTGTGCAGTGAAGCAAATGCTCTGGTACAGCCTGGGACTGTCATTTCAGCTGATGGTGTCAGCTGCTGCCACCCTTTGGGGAAGTTCCTGGCAGCAACCACAGAGGACACAGTGTGACTCAAGCAGCCCACATCTGGGACAGCTCCTGAGGAAATGATCCGGGAAAAGGGAAAAGTTCTGCACACAAAGATGTTCATTTCAACATGGTGGATAATGGTCAAATAATGGAATTAACTTGAATGGCCTAACAGCAGGGGATGTGTTAGATATGTTAGGTCACATATAGGGAAAATGATGCTCATGACAGTAAGTAAAAAAAAGAGCTGGCGAAAACCCATTGTGGATGCCCTGACAGCAACAATGTAAACGCTCTCTTAAGAAGAATAGAAGAAAATGTAGAGAACAACAGTTGTTATTTTAGGATGTGAGGTTACAGGTAAATTTTTCATTCTCAATAATGTTCCTCAAACTTGCATTCATTAGGAAAGGTTAATTTTATAGAGCTCCTGAGGCTTGTGAAAATAAATTTTAACCAAAAGAGCCAAGCCCCAGAATGAACGCAGTATATTAGCGGGGAAGGTGATGGTGAGTCTGCCTGTCTCGCTCCCTCTCCTGGCTCATCGGAAGCTCACGCACGTGTCTTCGGGGTCGATGTGGCAGTTATTGTACCCTGTTTTCCAGCTGAAGGGGCAAGGTGCAGCGCATGGCCCAACGCCACAGCAGGTGGCCCATCTAGAGCTAGATCTCAGCTGTCTCAAACAAGGCTCTTTCTTCACACCTGCACCTCGGCCTCCTAAGATGCCCCAGAAAGATGGCAGCAAAGCCTGAAGCCATCCTGTTTCCCAGGACCATAGGATGTGGCACTAAGTGTTAAATGCCACTTCAGTGTGTCTCAGCCAGGCCCAGGGAGCCAGGCTGTAGGGAGGGGAAGGAGACACTCACGGAGATCCACTGCTTCCTGGTGCCAGCCCACTCCTCAAGCCCTGCCAGGCGGCGCTGCTTGTACTCGGACAGTTGCTGATAGGCCACAAAGTCGTGCACAAACAGGTTGATCCCCAGCAGCTCGGCCACCACGGGGCAGTCCTCCCAGGGCACACCAATTAGGAAGGCCACAGGCCACAGGATGTAGGAGCAGATGAGCTAGGGCGTAAGGATAAGAGGCATGGCTGGGACCCTGTGCTGGGCCCAGGCCACTGCCCACTGCCCACCCCAGGCCATCCCCTCCACAGGCTGAGCGGGCTGGCTGGACCCTCACCTGGAAGCTGAGCCCGTCGATGTCCACCATGTTTCCCAGCCAGGAGAGGAC
>VBSM01002223.1:3404868-3414969 GCA_008086735.1 Cheirogaleus medius
GAGTGAGACCGTGTCTCAAAAAAGAAAAAAAAACAAAGAACTTTTTGATCAAAGGACACCATCAAGAAATTGAAAGAACGACCCCCAGAAGGAAAGCAAATCATATATCTGCTAAGGGACCTGTATCCAAAATTAGAACCCAACAGTAAAAACACAATTGGAAAATGATAAAAAAAAATTGAATAGACATTTCCCCAAAGGTATACCAGTAGCCAAGAAGTACACGAGAACATGATGAACATCACTAGGTATTATGGAAATGGAAATCAAAACCATGAGATACCTCTCCACACTCAATAAGATGGTTATAATAAAAAAGCAGATCATAACAAGTGTTTTCAAAGGTGTAGAGAAATAGAAACCCTCATATATTGCTGGTGGAAATGTAAAATAGTGCACCTGGTTTAGAAAACTGTTAGGCTTAGAAACATGTTTAGAAACATGTAGAATGTGGAGATATCATATGACCCAGTAATTCTTCTTTTAGGAGGCTGGGCGAGGTGGCTCATGCCTGTAATCCTAAGCACTCTGGGAGGCCAAGGCAGGAGGATCCCTTGAGCTCAGGAGTTCGAGGCCATCCTGAGCAAGAGTGAGACCCCACCTATGCTAAGAATAGAAAAAAATTGGCTGGGCGTGGTGGAACATGCCTTTAGTCCCAGCTACTCAGGAGGCTGAGGCAGGGGATCCCTTGAGGCCCAGGAGTTGGAGGTTGCTGTGAGCTAGGCTGACGCCATGGCACTCTAGCTGGGCAACAGAGCAAGATGCAAGACTCTGTCTCAAAAAATAAAAATAAAAAAAAGAAAGAAAAAAAAAAAAGAAATTCAACTCCTAGGTATATACTTAAGAGAAATGAAAACATATGTCCATACAAAAACTGGTACGCAAATGTTTATATAGCATTGTTCATGATAGCCAAATGGTACAAAGGTTCGAAATATCCATCAACTGAAAAAATGGATAGGAAAATGTCTATATCCATACAAGGGAATATTATTTGGCCATAAAGTGGAATTTAGCACTGATAAATACTGCAATAATGATGAACCTTGAGAACGTTACATGCAGTTGAAAGAAGCCAGTCGTGAAAAAGCACAGACTGCAGGATTCCATTAGCATAAAATGTCCAGAACAGGGAAATCTATGAAGACAGGGATAGAGTAGTGATAGGGTACATGGGAAGATTAGGGGGTGATGACCAGTAGTTCAGGGTTTCTCTTTGGGCTGATGAAAATGTTCTAGGATTGAGGTAATGGTTGCACACATCTGTAACCCTACTAAAAACCATTGAACCATCCACTTTACATGGGAAAATTGTATGGCATGTGAATTTTGTCTCAATAGAGCTGTTAAGAAATACATGGATATGGGGCTAGGCACAGTGGCTCATGCCTGTAATCCCATCATTTTGGGAGGCTGAAGGGAAAGGATCACCTGAGGCCAGCAGTTAGAGACCAGTCTAGGCAACATAGGAAGACTCCATCTCTACAAAAAATACAAAAGAAAAATGAGCCAGGCATGGTGGTGCACACCTGTTGTCCCAGATATTTGAGAGGCCGCGGCAAGAGGATCACTTGACCCAGGAGTTTGAGGTTGTAGTTAGCTGTCATGATGCTACTGCACTCTAGCTGGGGTGACAGAGCAAGACTCTGTCTCAAAAACAAACAGAAAACAGATTTGATTTTGGCTTCCAGTCAAGATGAAGTAACGGAGACCAGGTTTACCCTGGTTTACTGGAACAAAAATGTGAAACAAGCTCTTGTGATATTAGACATTAGGCAATGAGGGACAGAAATCTTTGAGAACTAGGAAACACATGAGGTGAGCCCTGTGATTGTCCCAGCTTACTGTCTGGAGAGGGGTTCCTGGCCCCCCACAGGGAAGGAAAACTAGGATGCGGCAGCAGATCCCCTAAGTTGAAGAGGCAGAGCTGGAAATCCGGGGAAGATGGGGTGGCTGGAGTTCACACGGCACGGTAGCAGAGAAGAGAGAGCCACACAGAGAGAAAGGTCCAGAGATATGCAGAGAGGCTTCCCTGAAAATCCAGTGGAGTTCTGATCAGTGAATGCACATGAGGAAACTCCCTTTGACCTAGGAGAATCGCACAGGGCCAGGAATGGTGTCCCAATAGTCCGGGTGGAACAAACTTCTTAATTCACAGGACACTGAGTAATAACAAGGATCCTGGCTCAGTGGAATGGAAAAATTAATCCCAGAATAAATGCTTCTCAGGCCCTGCCCAATAAATCTTAGACAAAACCCGAAAGAGTCAAACAGAGGAGCATCAGTTAACCACGGCACAGCTTTAAGTGAGCAAATATACATGCAATTGACTTTACCAAAGAAGAAAGAGGACAGAAAGGCTATTTGAAGAAATAATTTCCAAAAAATTACAAATTTCCTGAGGATTTTATACCCAAAGATTCAAGAAGCTCCATGGACCCCCAGCACAAGAAACATGAAGAAGATGACACCAAGGCACCTCATAATCAAATTGCTTAAAACCAGTGATAAAAAGAAAATCTCAATAACTGGAGAAGAAAAGACAAAAAGTATGGATTACTAGCAGATTTCTTATTAAAAACATGTGAGAAAAGAGTGGAACCGTAAACAACAACAAACCCCAAAACCCATCAACCTAGAATTCTTTACCAGGGAAATATCTTCCAAAAAGAGGGGAAAATAAGACATTTTTGTAGACATACAAAAGCTGAAATAATTTAGCAGGCATGAAGGTGACTTACACTATAAGAAATGTTAAAGGAAATTCTTCAAACAGAAGAAAAATGATACCAGATAGAAACCTGTTTCTACACAAAGGAATGAAGAGCCCCCAAAATTGTAACTGCATGGGTAAATATAGTGAGTATATACTTTTTATTATTTAAACATAATTTAAAGTTTAATCAACTTGTAAAGCAAGAATAACAATATATTAGGGGATTTATATTATATTTAGAAGTAAATAGCATACACATTGTAGTTCCAGCTACGTAGGAGGCTGAGGTGGGAGGATCACTCAAGGCCAGGAGTTTGAGGTTCCAGTGCACAATGATTGCACCTGTGAATGAGCCATTGCACTCCTGGTAACCCTACATATCAAAAACCTATCTCTAAAAAAATTTTTTTAAGAAGAAGTAAATAAACATAGTTCGAATGTTGGCAGGGAAGAAATGAAATTATACTGTTGTAAGGTTTTTATAGTATATGTGAAGTAGTACAACATCACTGGCAGGTAGATTGTAATAAGTAAAAGATGTATGCTATAAATGCTAACCACTAAAATAACCCAAGAAAGAATTATAGCTAATAAGTCAAAAAAGGAGAATCTTTAAGAAATAGTCAATCTGAAAGATGGTAGAAAAATAAGAAAGGGGAAACAAAGAACTAATGGGACAAACAGAAAATAAATACAAGATGGTAGATTAAAAGCCACCTATACCAATAATTACATTAAATGTAAATGGTCTAAAACCACAATTAAAAGTAAGATTGGATAATAAAGCAAGACCCAACTATATGCTGCCTAACTCTATGCTGTACATAAAACCAGCACATGGATGTTTATAGTGTCTTTATTTTTAAATCCCAAAACTTGGAAGCAATCAAGATGTCCTTCCATAGGTGAATGGACAAATAAAATGTGGTACATCCAGACAATTGAATATTATTCAATGCTAAAAAGAAATAAACTATCGAGCTAAAAAAAGACATGGAGGAAACTTAAGTGCATGTTGCTAATTGAAAGAAGCCAATCTGAAAAGGCTCCATGCTGTATGACTGCAGCTATCTGGCATTCTGGAAAAGGCAAAACCATGGAGATAGTAAAAAGGTCAGTGGTTGCCAAGGGTTAGGGGATGAGAGGAGGGAGGGATGAGTAGGCAGAGCACAGAGGACTTTTAGGGCAGTGAAAATACTCTGTATGATGCTGTGGTGGTGGATACGTGTCATTGTACATTTATCCAAACCCATGGAATGTACAACACCAACAGTGAATCTTAAAGTAAACTTGGACTGTAGATGATTATAGCATGTCAATGTAGGTTGTCAATTGTAACAAATGTGCCACTCTGGTGGGGATGTTGGTAATGGGGGAAGCTGTGTGCATGCAGAAGTGGGGTGTATGGTAAATTGCTGTTCCTTCCTCTCAATTTTGCTGTGAACCTAAAACTACTCTAAGAAAAAACATTGACTTAAACAGAAATTAACCAAAAATGGATCATATACCTAAATATAAAGTGTAAAGCTATAAACCTCTTTTAACAAACATAAGAGAAAATCTTTATGACCTTGAATTAAGCCAAGATTTCTTAGATACAAAACCAAAATCACAATCCATAAAAAAATTAATAAATGGAACATCATCAGAGTTAAGAGCTTTTGCTCTTTAAAAGACATTGTTAAGAGAATAGATAAGCCATGACTAGGGGTAAGTTTTTCAAATCCTATATCTGACAAAGCACTTGAAACCAGAATATATAAAGAACTTTCAAAACTCATTAATAAGAAAAACAACCCAATTTAAGAATGGACTCAGGATTTGAAGACACATTTAATTAAAGAAGATACATAAGTGGCAATAAGCACTTGGTAAGATGCTCAACATCATTTGTCATTGGGGAAATGCGAATGAAAACCAGAAAGAGATACTACTGTGTGCCTGTTGGAGCGGCTGGAGTTCAAGACTGACCACACCAATGGTGGCAGGATATGCAGGAACTGAGACTCTTACGTATAGCTGGTGGGCATGTAAAAATTGCACAATCACTTTGGAAAACAAGTTGGCAGTTTCTTAAAAGTTTAGACCTACCATGTAATCTACGTATTCCACTTATAGACATTCACCCAAGAGAAATGAAAGCATGTATCTATAGAAAGACTTGCATATGAAGGTTTGAATGTTCACAGCAGCTTTATCTGTAATAGCCAAAAACTGGAAACCACCTAAATATCCGTCAGTGAATGAATGGATCAGCACACTGTGGTAGATCCATGAAATAGAATAGTACTCAGCCATAAAAGGGAATGAACTATTGGATCATGCAGAAACCCAGATGAATCTGAAAATAATTACACGGAGTGAAAGAAGTCACACAAAAAAGTGCTCTGTGGTTCCATTTCTATGAAATGCTATTATAAAAAAGACAAACTAATCTAGTGACAGAACACCAGTTGTTGACAGGGAACATGGGGCAGTGAGGAAGCACAAAGGAGCACAGGGAAACTCTGGGAGAGGGTGGCGGGGTATGTTCATTATCTTGATTGTAGTGATGGTGTCAAGGAGTATATGTGTGTCAGAACACATCAAATGGAATACTTTCATAATGTGCAGTTTGTCGTGTATCAGCCATAGCCTAATAAAGCTGTTAAAAAGAAACAGAAACAAAAACCCAAAACATGCATTCAACATCCAGAAAACTAGCAAAGAGATGCACAGGTGGCACACGAGCAAGGCAAAAACTGTGCGTGTAGACTGGGATGATAGGAGGTTGAAAACATGAGCAGAAAGAAAAACAGTAGACTCTGGTTGGAGTTAGCCTGCTTGAGTCCAGATCCTGGGTCCTCTCTTATGAGCCAGTTAAGACTGCATTGAAGAGAATAGAATTGCTGCTATAGGGTCTGGGTTAGAATCTCAGCTCTGTCACTTTTTAGATGAGTGGCCTTGGGCCAGTTATTTAGCCTCTCTGTGCCTCATTTTCCTCATCTCTAAAAGAAGGACAGTAACAGTATTTCTCAGCACTCAGCATATTACCTGCCACATAATAGGTGTCAATGAACATCAGCTGTCATTACTAGGACCCAGTGAGTTGATGACCAGGTTGTTGGCAGACCTTGAGCACCTGATGCCCAGAGCTGGGCTGTCCCAGCCGTTCGACTGTCCCCTGGACAAGCAAAGCCCAGACCCGGAAAGGGGAGTGTTGCTGTCAAGGTTGGATCCAGGCCTTGGTGTCAGGTGCTTGACTCAGCGTTCCAGACTGACATTATTGCTCCTAGGTGTCTGGGAGCACGGCCCACAGTGCTGAGTCCTGGGCTGCACAGGCCCCTCCTCCCCTGAGGTCAGAGACTGGGCTGAGCGTCACCACAGCTGTGAGAGTCCCGTACCTGGGTGAAGCCATGTGCTGGACACCACGCTAACCTGGGCACACATCCTCTTATTTAATCCTCTCAGCAACCTCGAGAAATGAGCGGTCTGTGGCCTCATTTGACCAATGAGGAAACTAGACTAAGGCCAGTGGGTCTGCCAGAGGCCACACAGCTAGAGTGGCACTTCCTAGTATCTGGATCCAGAGCTTGTGCTCTTGCCACGGTGCTGCATCCTTTCTCCTCCTCTCTGCCCTGAGTACCCTTTCTCTGGGTGCTAGTGTGGGGGAGTGTGTGTGTGTGTGTGCGTGTGTGTGTAGGTGGGGATATGCCAACGGTGATGGCTTTCTGCCTCTCCCCTGCAGGGGCCTAGCTCTTGCAGCTCTCCTGGTCCTGGTCCTGTGGCTGTCTCTGGACACCTCCCGGCGGCCTGAGCAGCTGGTGTGCTTCGCAGGAATGTGTGTGTTCATCGCCGTCCTCTTTGCCTGCTCTAAGCATCACCGCGCAGTGAGTGCTAATCTGTCAAGCACGGGCTGGAAGCGAGTGGATGTCCCTCTCTTCTGGCCCTGGGCCGGATCTGGGGGCTGGGATGGGAGCAGATGCTCCTGCTGGGACAGCCCGGGAGGCTCAGAGCCTGGGGAAGACAGTGGGTATCAGGACAGGGTTCCTGGGAGGCTGGGGAAGAAGATCCCAGGACAAGAGGCACTGAGTGGGCTGTCACCTCTCTTAGCAGAAGTCCTTAAACTCCCCAGTGGGGCAGGGGATGCTGCCTGGATGTCTCTGCAGACTGAGAGGCCATGGCTTCTTGGCCACTTTGGCTAAGATCACGTACAGACTCAGAGGCATTTGTTTCCAGGGCGACAGGCCCTCTGGTCAGTCCAAGCCTGGTCCTCAGATCTGTTTTCTCCGGAGGCCAGACCCCCAGGCATACCTCTGGCTCCCCTACCCACAGGGATGGCCCAGGGACACAGTGCCGTGGCACGCCCAAGTCTGCTTGAGTTTCACACAGGCTCTTGATTGAGTCTTGCCCACTGCCCTGGCCTGCTGCTGCTGAGAGCTTGGCCTATTCTGAATCTCAGGGAGGGTGTGACCATTGGCAAGCTGCCCAGGGCTTTGGCTGGGCCCAGCCCCTGTCTGACAGTTGGGCTGAAGCTCCCCCCACCCCTCTGCAGCCCATGCCCTCTGCCCTCATCCCCACCCTGTGCCCTGCCCTTCCCCCAGGAGCTGAGCTCACAGGATCTTTCTGTCGGGTGGCTAACAGGTTTCCTGGTGGACCGTGTCCTGGGGCCTTGTGCTGCAGTTTGCCCTTGGACTCTTTGTCTTCAGAACAGAACCGGGATTTATTGCATTCCAGTGGCTGGGAGACCAGATCCAGGTGTGTACATGGGACATCCTAGGCTGCCAGGGAATGCGGGAGAAGCCACTCAGTTGCGGGGAGGTGGGTGGTGAGGCCACAGGGCAGGCTCGGGACTAGTCAGGTGGGTGAGAATGGGGCCCCAGACCAGGTAGCGCCAGGCCAGACAGAGTGTCCTTTCAGAGGCTGGGTCCTCTGTGGAAGAAAATCCTAGATAGGAAGTTTTCAGCGTACGTGACCATGGCACGTGGCCTGTGGTGGTCATCAGTGATTTGGAACTGAAAATAGTTAAAAGAGCTGAAAAAAAAACTGCAAAGAATTTACTCTGTGTGTGAGAGTTTAAAAATAATGTTTATTGAAGTTATTCTTTTTTATTGTTGTAAAATATACATAAGATAAAATTTACCATTTTAACCATTTTTAAGTATCATTAAATTCATGCACATTGTTGTGTACCCATCATGACTTACTTTTGTCAAAAGACAAGATTACAGCAGATTTAGTTTAATGAGCTTAATAGGCATTCATCTGCGATTCTAGAATGGAGCACAGCTCATTGTGCAGGCTAGAAGGAGTATTCCGGGGAGGGAGCAGAGGGTGTGGTTTGAAAGAGGTAAGAGGCTGAGGAAAGCAGAAAACAAGAGGTGGCTGCAGGTTTCGCAGTTACCTTCCCTGCAAGGGATGAAGCAGAGGGGACTCCCCTGCCCTGCCAGTGTGGGTTTGGCCGGCATCTCTCCCTCCCCTGACTGCGCAGGAGGCCAAGCAGCAATGTGGTTTGGGCGTGGACACGTGGAACTGGAGCACGAGTGAGTCCGTTTGGGTGGGTCTGTTGGGCCCCGTGCAGGAGCTCGGTTAAACCAACGGCCTCCTGTAAATTTTATTTCACACTTTTGGAAACATAAATTATCGAGGGCACGAGTGTAACCGTCCACTCACCTCCCACTCACCAGCTTGCACGTGTGCTCTGTGTGGGTGGAGCTGGCCGTCCTACCTACCTGGCTGTGCCCACCCGCTGGCCCCACCCCAGCCTCCGTGGGTATTGTGGAGGGAAAGACTGAGAGTTGCTGCTCTGATCACCTCCCCACTTTACAGACTGGAACACTGAGGCCTGGACGAGAGAAGTGACTTGTCCCTCAATCGCAGTATAAGTCGGGGCCTAACACTGATCTCCCATGGAAGTATGGCTCGACCTAACGCCCAGTCCCTGAGCCCAGGATCAGGACAATATGAGAGAAGGCTGTGCCCTTGGTCATCAGGGGACTGAGCAGGCACGACAGGCACCACTTTTAACAGCCTTCGCCACA
Organism: Cheirogaleus medius; assembly: GCA_008086735.1. Classification (NCBI taxonomy): domain Eukaryota; kingdom Metazoa; phylum Chordata; class Mammalia; order Primates; family Cheirogaleidae; genus Cheirogaleus; species Cheirogaleus medius. The sequence continues at coordinate 3,413,605 of VBSM01002223.1, forward strand.
CATCTCGTGTCTTGCTTCCTCGCTGTCCCTTCTGTATTGTCCTAACAACGCCCATCTCAGAGTATTTCCTTAAAATTGACTGAAAAGGTGTCTGTTTGAAGCATGAGTTCAGAAGGAGCCAGTGCTCACGACTGTGGCTTTACACATGCAGCCAGGTGGCACCCCACCCTTGGTAAGGGCCTGGGGGAACCACGTCCCTGGCCAACCTGCCTGGGCCTGGTGTCCTATTCCACCTAGGCCGGGCCCTGGCTGCAGAGTGATCACGGCCCCTGCAACTCACCCAGCCTGGTTCTCCGGCCACTGGTTTCTGCCTCCTCACTTCCTAGCTTCACTCAGTGTTTTGGCTTTGTTTGTTTTTTAATTTCAGATCTTGCTGAGCTATACCAGAGCCGGCTCCACCTTCGTGTTCGGGGAGAATCTGGTCAACTATGTCTTTGCCTTTCAGGTCAGCTTCACTCTGCTGGCAGAGGCTGGTACTGGGAGGGGCCCAACAGTGTGTTCAGCTGGTGATATGTTTTTGCTATATTTGGTAACATTTGCAAAAGTGCAATATTTCTGTATTCGTTTCCTTAGGGGTGACCCCCAAGTTATAGAATTGCTGGGAGGCTGAGGACAAGGAGCGCGGGTAGGGATCTGTTCTTGTCTCCTGCTGAGACCTCAGCCCTGACAGGCCACCAGGACTCTGGGCTTACGAACAGTTTCCAGGACACTTAGATTCAATGCATTCTTTTCCTTCAAGGCCTCTAAAGGCCACCTCTGCCAGGAAGCCCACCCTTATTAATCCAGCTTCAAGTACAGCTCCTCCTCAGCATCCTCCTAGACCCACAGTCCCTCCCTCTGTCCCTCTTTCCTTCCTTCCTTCCAACAAAACTTTCTTGTGCATTTGATGCCCTGCAAACTATGATAGGGGAAGTTGAGGCAAAGGCACTCTTTAAGAGACCGTGTTGTCTAACGGCAGAGCCCCAGTCCTAAGTCACAACAGGGTGGCCTGTCTGTGCCACTGCTGTAACCTGCTGCACTGTCCTGGGGGGCCTGTGGCTGTGTTTCTTCTTTTTCCAGGTAACTGCTCAAGTGCCTAAATGCCATCTTTAGTGAGAACTCTTTAGCGTGGTCTTCTTTGGCTTGCCTGATGCCAAATCTGCCTAAGACCCTGAGGCTGCTCCAGGCCTGCGTTCCACTTGCTGGGTAGAGACAGAGACCTGGGACCCCGCTCACTCAGCACTGACCCGGGGCCCTACAGAGGGAAATTGGGGCTGCCCTCCCTGGCCTCTCCTGGACCACTGTCACCATGGACCTGCTGTGTGGGACTCTATGCAGAGGTTCCAGAGGTTTCTGCTTTTGATCATTGCTCTGGCCACTGTTCCC
>VBSM01002223.1:3419985-3437729 GCA_008086735.1 Cheirogaleus medius
CTTTGGCAGAATCAACATTGTTAAAATGTCCATGCTACCCAACGTGATTTACAGGTTCAGTGAAATTCCCATTAAAATAACAATGTCATTTTTCTGAAATCTAGAAAAAATAATTGTGTGCTTCAAATGGAACCAGAAAAGTGCCTGAATAGCCAAAGCAACCTAAAGCAAAAAGAACAAATTGGGAGGCATCATATAACAGACTTCAGGCTATGCAACAAGGCTATATAGTAAGCAAAACAGCAAGGTCCTGGCACAAGAACAGAGACATAGACCGATGGATCAGAACAGAGAACCTAGATATAAAAGCATCCTCATATAGCCATCTGATCTTTGACAAAGTAGAAAAAAAATACACTGGGGAAAATAAGCCCTATTCTATAAATGGTGCCTGGAAAATTGGATAGCCACATGTAGAAAACTGAAACAGGATCCGTATCTCTCACCCCTCACAAAAATTATTTCATGATGGATGAGAGATTTAAACTTAAGGCATGAAACTATAAGAATTCTAGAGGAAAATGTTGAGAAAACTCTTAGAGACATTGGCCTAGGCGAAGAATTTATGAAGAAGACCCTAAAAGCAATCACGGCGATAACAAAAATAAATAAATGGGGCCTGATCAAGTTAAAAACCTTCTCCACAGCCAAGGAAACAATCCATAGAGTGAATAGACAACCTACACAATGAGAGAAAATATTTGCATGCTATACATCTGATAAAGGGCTGATAACCAGAATCTATAAAGAACTCAAGCAAATAAGCAAAAAAAAGTAAAAAAAAAAAAACATTAAAAACTGGGCAAAAGACATGAAGATAGAATAATGGCCAACAACAATAAACATATGCAAAATGTTCAATGTCTCTAATCCTTGAGGAAATGCAAATCAAAACCACAATGAGATATTACCTAACTCCAGTGAGAATGGCTTTTATCAAGAAATCCCAAAACAACAAATGCTGGCATGGGTGCAGAGAGATAGGAACACTCATATACTTTTGGTTGGACTGCAAACTAGTACCACTTCTATGAAAAGGAGTATGGAAATACTTCAGAGAACTAAAAGTAGACCTACCGTGTGATTCAGCAATCCTACTACTGGGTATTTACCCAAAGGAAACAAAGGATATTTTATTTAAAAAAAACTCCTTCACCTGAATGTTTATATAGCAGCATAATTCACAATTGCAAAGATGTAGAAACAACCCATGTGGCCATCAGTACATGAGTGGATTAATAAAGTGTGGTATATGTATTCCAGGGAGTACTAGTCAGCCATAAAACGATGAACTCATACCTCTTGTGTTACCCTGGATGGAACTGGAGACCATTCTTCTCAGTGAGGTATGTATAGGATGAAAACACAAACACTACATGTACTCACCATTAAATTGGAACTAATCAAACAACACGTATGTGCACATATGGAAATATCACACATCAGAAATCAAGCAGGTGGGAGGGAAGAGGAGGGGATGAGTAAATTCACACCTAATGGGTACGATGCACACTATCTGGCTGATGGGCGCACTTATAACTTTGACTCAAACTGTACAAAAGCAATTTATGTAACCAAAACGTTTGTACCCCCATAGTACTCTGAAATAAAATAAAATAAAATAAATAAAGAGCTAAATGAGATGAAGAGGCAAGAGGGATAGAAGGTGAAACAACAACAACAAGGGAAATATACTTTAGACAGTACCAACCTGTCGGGGTAGTTGAGAAATGTTAGGGTGACCTAGGGATATTGCTGGCATAAGAACCAGATGTGACAGTCTGCATAGGTGTGTGGCCATTTTCCAAATGCTTAGCTGTAGGCTAGAAATAGCTTTGCTGAAATTATTATGTACCTGAGTATCTTAATCTTTATAAACAATTTTTAAAGTTTGCCTGTGGGATATCTTTAGGATATGTAATCTTTATGGAAATCTATAGAACATTGTTTGCCTGTGGGAAGTCTTTAGAACTTATTTGTGTGATTTACAATAATCTTTTGTTCTTGGGATGAAAAAATATGAGTGAGGAATTACTCTCAGGGTTCTTAGTCTGGAAAGCCTTGAGTCCCCTGACCCCACTCTTTTTCTTCTACTGTCTCGTTTCTTATTCCTGTGCAACACCCTGTTTTTGGCCCTGTCAGCTGGGGAATTCCCAGTAAGTGGCGCCCAAATGTGGGACCTGAAGACAGAAGGGTTCACTAGAGTGAAGGAACTTTCCACATTACGTAGCCAGGACCCTGGGAATCGAAGTTGTTCCTGCAGAGGGCGGGTAAGTGTAACCTCGGGGATTCTAAAATCAGGGTAAGAATGGGGCAAAATCAATCTAAATATTCTGAATATATTCAGCTTTTGCAAACTCTCTTAAAAAGTTTAGGAGTGTCTGTAAAGATGCAGAGTTTTGCGGAATTATTTCATTTGATTGCAAAACATTGTTATTGGTTCCTTCCTTCAAGAACGTTGAAGCTACAACAATGGCAATTAACTGTGCTTTGCGAAGGCCCTATCAACAAGGAGAAAGAATCCCTCTTTCAGTGTGATCGTTGTGCAATTTAACTTCTCTGGTTGTTCCGGCAGGTGTTAACACCAGGTGTTACAGCTACTGTTACAGCGATTGACCGGGGAAAGAACCGAGCAGCACACGGAGAGTCGGAGAACAGCCTTTATTCCACCAGCAGGCTCAGCATACCACCAACTTCTGAGCCCTCCTTCCTTGTTCTCCTCCAGTTTTTATACCCTTGGAAGGATTCAAAAAGCATCCAATCAGCAACAAGCGTTAACATCCAATCAGCAGTGGGATTCAAAAAGTATCCAATCAAGATTGCGAGAGCAGCCCGGCCTTGGAGGGGCCTGGAACACCGTGGTGGACGGGAGCAGGAACAACAGGGAGGCAGCGAGTGGCCCTGTCCCATTTTCCCTGTCATGATGGTATAGCCATTGCAGTCCGGTTCTGAGTTAAGGGAAGGTGATGCAGAAGATAGGCATGAAAAAGAGTGAAGTAGGGAAGAAGAAACTTTAGGTCAGGATATTGGTCCGGTCACCGAAGATGAGGATCCATATAATTTACCAGCTGAGCTATTGAGTGAGGAACATGACCCCTTAATTGCAGTTGCTAGTCCCCATTACAGATCCATGGAAAGACTTAAGGAGGGAAATTTAAAGAAGGAAGAATTCCCTCCTCTATCTCCTTTTCCTGGATCCCCTAAGTTACAACCAGCTGCCCTCTATTGGCAGATACAAATCCATTTCTGGCACTTCCTAAAGCTCAACTTATGGTGCGGAGAGCTTGCACTGGTTTATAGGAGGGGAATAGGAGAGCCCAACTAGAAGGAGATCTTGAGGCTTATCTTTTTCCAGTAACTTTGATTGATTCCCCCAGATAACCAATATCCCCAGGGAGGTGTACAATATGAACACACTCCCATTCCATTTAAAACTTTGAAAGAACTAAAGCAAGCTTGCATTTCCTATGATACTAATTCCTCTTATACCTTGGGATGTATTGAAGGCCTGGCTCAAGCAGAAAGGCTGATTCCTTGGGACTGGGATATACTTGCCTGAAGTGTTCTTATATCCCATCAATTTTCACAATTTAAGACATGGTGGTCCAATGGGGCTCAGCAACAAGGCACTCAAAATGTGTCCTAAAACCCACCAGTTTTGATAACAGCAGAACAGCTGATGGGTAGAGGTGCCTGGTTTGGGATACAAGCTCAATTACAGTATACAGATCGAGCTATTGTTCAGGTTCGCCTTTGTTGTTTGAAAGCTTGGGAAAAAATACCTTACTCCCCCCATAATCTCTTCCATCCTTTATTTAAGTAAAACAAGGCAATCATGAGCCATATGTGGAATTTATTTCTAGATTGGAGGATGTATTAACTAAAACTATTTCCTAGCCGGCCTTTCGAGAGTTGCTATTGCAAATTTTGGCTTTTGATAATGCAAATTTGAAATGTCAGCAGGCATTGAGACCATTGAAAGCAAGTGCAGCCTCTTTAGAAGAATATATTAAAGCAAGATATTGCAAGATATGTCAAGATATTGGCTCTGATGAATAGAAGATGCAATTGTTAGCACAGGCTATTAAAGGGAGAAATCTCCAAAGACGGCTACAAAACGTCTTAATTGTGGAAAACCGGGGCACATGAAAAAGGAGTGTCGTCAGACTCCTAAGAAAATGGATTTCAGTAATAACCAACCTATTTGTCCTTCCCCTGGATTATGTCCCCACTGTAAAAAGGGGACGCATTGCGCTAATCAGTGCCGTTCTAAATATCGTGCTGATGGCTACCTCTTTCCTGAGTCAGGAAATGGGACTCAGGGCCTGACCTGGGGCCCCGAGAAAAACAACACGGCCAATCAGAATCTACAATACCCAGTGTGGCAGCTCCAAAGCTCCGAATCAGTGATTTATCCCCCACAACAACCAGAAGTGCTGCCTTAGACCTCTCATCTTGTGATAATATCCTCTTAATACCACCTATGGGTGTTCATAAAATACCCACTGGAGTGTGTGAGCCTATTCCCCCAGCCACGGCAGGATTGCTTATAGGTAGAAGTAGTCTGACATCAAAGGGTGTCACAGTCCATCTAGGTGTTATTGATTCAGATTATGAAGGAGAAACTTCTATGATGAGAGCAGCCATCCAATATCAAATACAAGCTGGAGACCACATAGCTCAGCTTTTACTACTAACTTATATCAAGACAGGAAATTCTAACATTAAGAGACAAGGAGAATTTAGCAGCACAGGAAACCAAGTATATTGGCAAACATTTATTAATGATCAAAGACCACAAATGCAGTTAAAATTGAATAGGGATACATTTTCTGGACTCATTGATGCAGGGGCTGTTCTATATTAGCTAACAGATTTGGGCCAACTCATTGGGCTTTACAATAGGTCCCCACAGTATTGACAGGAATCGGGACAATGACTAATATATTTCAAAGCCAAAATATTTTAAGTTGTCCGGGTCCAGATGATCAATCTGCCTCATTGCAGCCTTATGTGACTGATATTGTCATTAAATTATGGGGACATGATTTACTACAACAATAGGGAGCTTTTGTTAGTATTCCTTCTCTTTCTAATACAGCAAAACAAATTTTGCTTAATATGCATTTGAATCCCTGTCATGGTCCAGGCAAAAAGAACAAGGAACAAGACGTTTACATCTCCTAAAGAACATCTGGCTAAACATGGCCTACGCTATACAAATTTGGGATGGTGGCCACTGTTAGAGAGCACCACAGCGCTTCGCCTCTTAAATTAATTTCAGAAGATCCAATATGGGTTGAACAGTGGCCGCTAAATCATGAAAAGTTTGGTGCCTTACAATCTCTAGTTGAGGAACAGCTATAAGCAGGTCATATAGAGGAATCTACTAGCCTTGGAATTCCCCAGTATTTGTAATCAAGAAAAAATCTGGCAAATGGTGAATGTGAACAGAATTGAGAAAAATTAATTCCGTCATCCAACCTATGGGGACCATTCAGCCAGGTCTCCCATCGCCAACTATGAGTCCTAAAGGTTGGCATTTATGGATAATAGATTTAAAATATTGTTTCTTTAACATTCCATTACAAATTCGGGATAGAGAAAAGTTTGCTTTTACTGTTCCTGCTTTAAATAATCATAAGCCAACCAAAAGATATCAGTGGAAGTACTACCTCAGGACATGCTTAACTGCCCCACATTGTGCCAGCATTTTGTTCATCGACCTTTGAAACAGTTGAGAAATAGTTTTTCTCATAGTTATATTATTCATTATATGGATGACATTTTATTTGCCAGCCCCTTACAACAAAATTTAAATCAATTGTATTCTGAAGCTCAGCAGCTGTTGCCTCATTATGGTCTAATTATCGCAGAAGATAAAATTCAACAAGGAAACCTGTTTTCTTACCTAGGGTCTCTTATAGACTAAAATAAAATAGTCCCTCACAAAGTACAAATTAAAATAGACAAATTACAAACTTTAAATGATATCCAGAAACTGTTAGGACATTAATTGGCTTAGACCTATGTTAGGCATTGCCACTTATGCTCTAAGCAATTTATTTGATATATTGAAAGGTGACCCTGATCTTAATAGCCCTCGCAAAATGACAGAAGCAGCCAGGGAAGAATTAAACTGGATCCAGTCTCACATACGTAATGCTCAGTTATCTAGAGTGTATCCAATGAAAGGCATCGATTTAGTCATTTATCCTTCAGAACACTCCCTCTGCTACAGTAATTCAGGAAGAAGGTATAGTTGAATGGATATTTTTACCACACAGACAGCAAAAGCATCTTGTTACTTATTTAGATAAAATTGGACAACTTATATTTAAGGGCTGACAACGACTTAGACAATTAAGTGCTCAAGACCCTGTCAAAATACCGTGCTTCCTCGAAAATAAGACAGGGTCTTATGTTTATTTTTCCTCAAGAAGACACCCTAGGGCTTATTTTCAGGGTATGTGTTTTTTTTTAAATACGGTACAACAATCTACATTTATTCAAATATAGTTAAGTCATCTTCTTCTGGAACATCATCATAACTCTCCAAAGCCCAAATTCCATCCTGAATTTCTTGCGACTCTATTTCCTTTAGAACCATTGGCCCCAATCTCTCATGTCAAGCAATAGAGCTCTCATTAAATGAGCGGATGAGAAGGGCTGCTCCTCTTCTTTACCGCTCCACGTCGAAATGCATGGATTGTGCAGATATGCTGCGTAGCCACGCCCATCACTAGGTCTTATTTTCAGGGTAGGGCTTATATTGCACAAATGCTTCGAAATCCTGCTAGGGCTTATTTTGTGGGTAGGTCTTATTTTCAGGGAAACATAGTAGTAGTTCCCTTAACCACTTCTCAAATTCAAATGGCATGTCAGCAAAATGTAGACTGGCAGTTAGGTGTATGTGATTTTGTGGGGACAACTGATAATCATTATCCAAGAAACAAATTATTTCAATTTTTAAAATTAACTCAATGGATTTTACCTAAAATAGTGCAATTCCTGCCAATTCCTCAAGCTCCTACTTTCTTTATTGAGGGTAGCAATACCGGTTCAGTAGGTTATTCTGGACTGATAACAAGTATGGTCAACTCCCTTTACCTCAGCAAAACAGGTAGTCATGGAACTTTTGTAGGATGTCCACTCTCCACTGAATATTGTCTCAGATTCACAGTATGTTGTTCAAGTAGTTCACACTATAGAAACAATTACTATCGCATCTAATGATGAAATCTCTACCTTGTTTCAACACCTGCAATCAATAATTCGAGACTGCCAGTCTCCTTTATTTATTACCCATATTAGATCACACACTCACATCCTAGGGCCATTAGCCGCTGGTAATGAAAAGGTGGATCAGTTACTTATTGGCTCAGTTCAAGACTCGTATCAATACTAAAGATTTAGTTCAAAAGTTTAAGATCACAACTAATCAAGCCAAACATATTGTATCTCACTGTCCTACGTGTCACGTTTTTAATCAACCCAGACTTCCCTCTGGAGTTAATGCCAGAGGCCTCTCAGCTAATGAACTTTGGCAAATGGATATTACTCATATTCCTGAATTTGGCAAACTTGGTGTAGTACATGTTACAGTAGGTGCCTACTCTGGCTTCATAATGGCCACTCCCTCCATGGGAGAAACTGTTTGTCATGTACTTTCTCATTATATTCTTGCTTCTCTACTATGGGTATTCCTGCTGCCATAGAAACAGACAATGGTCACACTTACTCTGCTCATGTGTTTGCAGATTTCTGGTAATGTTGGAGTATTAAACATATTACTGGCATTCCATATAATCCTCAAGGTCAACCTATTATAGAATGCACGACTCATCAGACTTTGAAAAATATGCTGGCTAAACTAAAAGGGGGAGTGGTTTGTGTACCTAGAGATAAGATAAATCAAGCCTTATTTACTCTAAATTTTTTCAATATTCCAGAAGAAGAAACCCTAACAGCAGTAGGAAAACATTGGGAGAAGGATAAACAGGCTGTCTCCCTTCCTCACCAGCCTGTCTGGTGAAAAGATGAAATTATAGATCAATGGAAAGAAGGGTGGGTAAAAACTTGGGGTCGAGGATTTGCTTGTATTTTACAGATGACGGCCGGACTGCATGGATTTCTAGCCGGAGGATCAAGCCCCACTATGAATCGGAAAAGAACGTGGTTCGACATCAACCCCCCCCACACACACATAGAGGAAATGGCGAGCATGAGCCTGAGAAGGACGATGGCAGCCGCAAGAAGGACCAGGAAGGCAACCCCACCAACATGGGGCCAGCTGAAGAAAATGACTCAAGAAGCTGAATCGATCCTTACTCAAACCAACACTCCCAAACATATCGGTAACCTTTTTTCTTGCTATGATCTCCATTATAAATACAGCGGTAAGTGCCTGTCCCAGTCAGACCAATATTGGGCATTATCCTTGACCCTCCCTGAAATCAAATTGTGCATTGGGCTGATGCTCCTTTTCCTATATTTGTCAATGATTCCATCTGGCTGCCCGAGCCCTCCGATAATCGGGCCCTTTGGTTCCCAGTGAAGAGGGAACTAAGATCGAGAATTATTCAGTTGGTACTGAAGGCCCCCAATCTGTATAGGTGCAGGGAGCCATTGCTTGCAGCCTTTACCACAAGCATGGCTGGCTACTATAAAAAATGGGAGCACTGGTACTTTACAGCTGTTTTTGTTATCTGCTTGGACTTTTAATTATAGTTCCACAGTTGATGTTATACCCCCTAATCTGCCCAACTGTCAACAAATAAAAATTGCTAATATGGTTCAATGGGTGTCAGGCGAGAATTGTAGAGGTGAAAAGGAACGGGTGTTAATTAATACTTCCTGTGGAAGCGTCATTGATTGGAACCCTCATGGTCCCCCTAGTTCCAAGCATTCCTTATCAGACCTCTGATGGCACCAGGGTAACGAAACTATTTACACTATTAGCACAGGGGATTCAGTTGTATACCAACTTTGGAAATTATCTGCATCCTTATAGCACTTACAAACAAACTTCTAATACTTCAACTTTATCCTTTACCGTAAATTCTACTCATTTTATTCAAGCCTGCGTACGGCTGCCTTATTTAATAATGATTGGACCAGCAATATATGATGACACATCTTTTCTTGTTTCCTCTATAAATTGCAACTTTTATACTTGTATAAATAATACCATAAAGTTCAATTAGTCACAAGATTCTTTATACATATTGAAAGCATGGACTGGAATGTGGTTGCCTGTTAAATTAAACAGACAATGGCAGGAAACTCCAGCTATGTACTTAGTAGATAAATTGTTAAGCAGAATTTTAAAATGTACAAAAAGATTTATTGGTATGCTAATAGCTGGTATATTAGGCATTATTGCTGTAATGGCTACTATAACCACTGCTGGTGTGGCTTTGCATCAAACGATACAATCTACTGAGTTCGTTCAAAATTGGCATCGGGATTCCAACCTATTAAGGTCTACTCAAAACCAAATTGATGTTAAATTAACATCCCAAGTGGCTGATTTACAACAAGCCATAGTACTATTAGGTGGCCAATTAGTTTACAAAAGCAAGTGAGACTTCAATGTGATTGGAATGTAATGCAGTTTTGTATAACACTCCCTGTGTATAATAATACCCAGTTTGCATGGGAAAATGTGGGGAGATTAGCTACTTCTCCCCGTGAATATTGGGTCTCCTAGGCAGGGGTCATTGCAAAGGACAAAAAAATAATAGAATATAGAAAATAATGGAAGCAAAAGAATACACAGAGACAAAGGTATAGTTTTATAGATTTATATAAAGAAATAGGAAAGCAAGGATACTCAGGGGACCCCACAATATTCCTGTCAATTGTGAGGCCAGGAGTGGAGTTTCACATAGGTATTTATAGCTACAGATATAGGTTACCAGGGGTAACAGGTTTACATAATAACAGGTAGTTCATTTGTCAGGGGTAACAGGTTTACATAATAACAAGTAGTTCCTTTTGGATTAAAAGTTTATCAAAGGGCTTCTAAAGATTCCTTTATCAACTCTATGTGAACAAACGGTTACAAAATGTTTCAAAGACAAATTTCTAAGTTCTAAGAGATAGCTATCACTTAACAGAGGGGTAATACAGAGATATAGTGGCTCCATATTTCTTTATCTCGTTATTGTGGATTGAGACAGATAGTCAGGGGTAAGCAGGAACTTGGCTCTTTTGGCTAATGGCTTTTAGCCACAGGTGTCTGTCTCTTGGGCCAGGCACTCTTTGTTTGACTCTCGTCCTATGGCTCCATGGAGACCTGCTTTGTCCTTCAAAGCAGGTGAAAACCACAGGTTTGAAATCACAGCAGCCATCTTGGAATGAGGCCTCTAGGGACCTTTGAGATGCCCTCCCTAGGTGAGACAGTCTTTGATATACAAACTAACACGTTCACATATTCCTTCAGGGCAAAGCCCTGCAAAATTCCTGAAATAATTTCTGTCTCTAATATAGCAATATTGGGCAATACAATAAAGTAATAATTTTATGAGCCAACATTGCAACAGGAAAATATTAAGAAACATTTATTATTAAATCAAGGTAATCTTTCATTAGAAATGGGAAATTTACAAGAACAAATCTTAGATACATTTAGTCATACATTAGAGCTGCTTGCAGGTTGAAATTTATTGGATAGTGTGACAGATGGATTAAGTGCATTCCAGCAAATAACTGCTTTTGGTGGTTCAGCCACAGCTTTGCTAAGCATTGTAGTAATTGTATGTTTATGCTTTTCTTTACTCTGGGGACAAGCTCTCAAAAAGCAAAGAACAAGAGACCAATGTATAGCCACCATGGCAGTTCTCCTTCATCAGTTGTCCGCTAAACAAAAGGGGAAATGGATGTCTTTAGAACATGTTTGTTTGTGTGATTTACAATGATCTTTTATTCTTGGGATGAAAAAATATTAGTGAGGAATTACTCTTGGGGCTCTTGGTCTGGAAAGCCTTGAGTCCCCTGACCCCACTCTTTCTCTTCTACTGTCTCTTTTTTTATTCTTGCCTGGAGCCCTGTCTTCCGCCCTATCAGCTGCGGTATTCCCTGCGCGAAGAAATTAAATATTGGGAAACAGTGATCCCTGAATTGCTTGGGTAAAATTCCCCCTGTCTGTGGCCTTGAACCTGAATAGACATGGGACTAGCTGTCCTTATTCTCCCAGCACTCTATTGCTGCGAGGGAGATGAACCCAGACTCACTCTCTCATTGTGTACTGGACAGTGGCCACTTGTGCCCAGCTCTTCCCAGTGAGTAGGATGGGTCAAGGGCTAGACTATCTCAGGGACCCTTGGATAATCACACCAAGCAGCCCAGGGGGTTTCAGCATTTGGGGTATTGGAATACTTCCGTCCCCTGGGAATTCCTGCACTTGCTGTGAAGTTGCCAGGAGAGCCCTGTGCTCTAAGACATGGGCTAGTGCCTTCCCATAAGAAATTTTATGAGACTTACAAGTAGAACGTATAAAAGCCTGAGATACTTCTTCAGTCTTTGCGGTCGGAAGTTTTACATACTTGCTGCTTTCAAATATTTCTCCTATAAAGTATAGGAAATCCATTTTTCAATGCCCTAAATGTGAAAGAAAAAATCGCACTGGGTGTCCTTTCTGCCAGTCAGTCCAGGTTTAGGAGAGAGAATGATGAAGTCATGTTCATGGAACTTGACTGGGGACAAGACTCCCTATGTGTCCATTGCTTGGACACATGAATCAGCGTGAAGAAAGAGACTTGCAAAGAGCCAGGAAACACGTGTGGGCTAAACCACAGGAAGAAAATGCAGAGACTCTTGGACACCCCTTCTGACGACGTCGCTCATCTGGTTCTGAATGGCTCGCTCTCCACTTACACCAACAACCTCTTTATGGTACCAGAGCCTGGCAAGGAAAGGGACTCTCTTTAACTCTTTGGCCAAGAATCCCCCTAAAACAGGAGGGGCCAGCAGAAGGACTAAAACCAGAGACTGTCACCTGCCCCTGAGGAGTGGGGCAGGGTTGCCAGAGCTGGAGCCGCCTCTGCGTGCTGAGCCCTCCTAAGTGCTGCTGGACTGAAAGGGAAATTATACACGTAAGTTTGCATGGCCCTCCCCTCACTCTGCGCTGGCCCCAGGGGGTGCGCCGGGCCTCAGAGACCATGTCCTCAGGAAACAGGCCACACAGGGTCCAGTGAAGCGCTGAGGTCCCACAGCTGGTGGGCAGAGCCAGGACACCCGAGGTCATCCAGGTCCCAGTCTGTCCCAGAGGGTCTCCATGCCGATCTGTGCAGCCTCCCAACCACCCTGCCTGTGGCTTGCAGCCAATTCCTCCTGAAGAGAGCATTTGGCTTTTAGGGCTCGCTTCCCTGCTGGCCACCCCTCCTTGAGGGGAGGAGTAGGGGAGAAGCTGGGGATCTCCTGGCCTAGAGGCAGGGGAAGTGTGTCAAGACAGCCCTGAGATGCAGCTGTGACAGCAGTGACACCTGCCAGCCTTAAGGGGCCAGGCTCCCTGCCGCGCACTTCTGAGCATTTGCTCATGTAATCTTGACAGGTCCTGTTACCCTCCCCACCGCTTTGCAGATGAGCAGACAAGTTAACTAGAGAGTCAGGAGTGAATCAAGACCTGTGTGCTCCGAGCTGAAGGTTCATCCCATGATTCACAGCCCAGTAAATCCCTGCTGGAGAGATCAGGCCCACGGCGACGTCAAGGTTGTGAGCTGCAAAGTTGGGAATGTTTCAAAACCAGCATGGCTACTGCTGGATGTGCTGTGCCTCCTGGCTTCCCTCTGGGCACCAAGAGAATCCGAGGCAGGGATGAAAGGCCAGCAGGAGAGGAGGGATGGCAGGAGAGAGGAGGAGGGGATGGAAGGGGCAGGGGAAGAAGTTAGAACAGGGTAGGGCAGAGAAGCAGGTACAGTCTGCTTGCCCTTCAATGGGGCCTGATGCGGGCAGCTCCGAGCCCATCACCCTGGAGTTGCCCGTGGAGACAGGTGTCCTACTCAGGAGAAACATTTAGTTTACCAAGGTGACAATGGGCGCCCAAGAAGGTGTAGATCCCTGCTGGAAAATTCAAACTGTGAGAATGCCAGTGTAGCATGATCCCTTGTTGGAAAATGAATAACATAAAATGATATACATATAGGGAAAAGTGGAGAAAAATGCCACAAACTCAGTAGTCACCATCCCCAGGGGGCTCAGGTTAGGATTTTAACTTCCTCCATTCTGTGTATTTCTACAATGTTTAAATGTTTAACAGTGCACTTGTAGTGCTTTGGTAATTTGAAGGACAGATGACAACAAAAATGTTTTCGAAGAGAGGGGGTGGCCACACTCTCCACGCATCATCCTCTCCAAACTTCCAAACAGCCAGCATGGGCAGGTAACTGCACACCCTGTGCTGCCGGGAAGTATTTGTGTATCGAAAAGGATTTTGTCCTCAGTATGCACCATTAATTATTAAGGAGATGTTGTTAATCCTGTCAGATTAGTTTAATGTTTAGTTTATCCATTCACTTTGCATACTGTTGCTTAGATTTTAGTTTCAAAAAAGATGAAATGAGGCCAGGAAGGATGGCTCCCGCCTCTAAGCCTAACACTTTCGGAGGCCAAGGCAGGAGGATCTCTTGAGGTTAGGAGTTTAAGACCAGCCTGAGTAACATAGTGAGACCCCATCTCTGCAAAAAATAGAAAAATTAGCCTGGCATGGTGGCATGCACCTGTAGCCTCAGCTTCTCGGGAGGCTGAGGCAGAAGGATCGCTTGAGCCCAGGAGTTCAAGGTTGTAGTGAGCACCAACCTGGGCAATAGAGCAAGACTTTGTCCGAAAAAAAAAGAAAAGAATTGAATGATAAATGGTGTGATTTCATTTTGTTTTTGTGACTGTATTAGTGCTTAGGCCTGGAACACTTCTGCTATATGTGCCAGCTACACTTCTCTCCTAATCTTCAAGCTTAGGAAAATAGGTTGCTGGTATAATAATCACAGATCTGGTGAGAAAGGCAGACTGAGAAAGATGCAAAATGAAAGATGAAACGCAAAAGCCTGAGCAGTGAGGATGGATGCCCAGGGAAGGAGGCCAAGGTGTTACCGAAAAGCTTGGCACTTGTCCTTGGGGCCGCATCAGAAGAACGAGGACAAATGGATTGAAGAGAAGGAAAGGGGGGTTTATTAATTTTTTGGCAGTAGAGGAAACTGCCAAACTGGCAAACTCCCATCTGAAAGTCCCAATTTCCCTGATTACAAGCAGAAAGACAGAGCTTTTAGAGGGAGGGTTTCTGTTCTAGGCTATGTCCCTTTACCTACAGGTAATGACTCTGATCTGTCCCATCTCAGCAGAAGACAATCTCCACCCAGAGGGCTGTTAGGAGGACATCTGTGGTACAAAGGACACTCTCCTGCCCCTCCCAACTACTGGTGTGAGATAGGGATGCTGGTTTCAGTTTCCAAGAAGAGTAGGGGAAGTTTTAAAAAGGCAGCTCACAAAACATTTATGCCCTTTTCTCAGGCCATTCCCTCTGTTACCACAGGAGGGAATGGAGGGAGGGCAGGAGTCACCCAGGAGGCTTCCTGGAAGAGGTAGATGTGGCAAGCCTGGAGGAGGGCAGTGCGGAGCACCCAGGGTGGAGAAGAGGCATTTTAGGGAGGGCAACAGCGGTGAGGGGTGGAATTCCAGGGGACAGGCCTGGGGTTGGGTCCCTCCTGTATCCACGAAATAGGGTTAGGTTCCACGCCCCAGCTGTGGCTCTGGACTCTAGGGAGGCGTTGGCCAGAGCTGGGTTGCAGGCCCAACCTACTCCCACTCTGGACTCTGCCCAGCAATTCTTGCGGAAGTGAGAAGACAGGCCAAAGGGAAAGCAGGTTGGACACAGCTTGTCCCCACAGAAATGTGCGCTGCTGTCTCTCCCTGAGAGCCACCTACTAATCACAAATCTGTGAGTAGAAATCGGACCCTGCCTGTCTCTGTGCAGCATCTGTCTGTGTGTGTGCGCAGGGTCTTCCAGGCTCTGTCCTAGTTGTGCGTGTGTGTCTGCATGCGTGTTCATGCACATGCCGCTGGGCATGTCAGCTAAGCAGACTGGCGTTTGGACAGAGTAGGGTGTTCCTCAAAGTCAGAAAAGGTGAGGAAACAGGAGTGGGGAGAGAGGAGGCGGAGGTGTCAGTTGGCACTCTTACTTGCAGGTGAGCTTTAGCCTAAGAAGTGAACTTCAGGTAAAAAGGGACAATATTAGCTCTGGCAGTGGAAATATCCAGGGGTAGGATGGGTTTCAGGGACAGTTGGATCCAGGGACTGGAAGGATGTCTTTAGGATGTGTGTCTCTGTCTTTGAGAGGTGGGGAAATATAATACAAGCGAGATAGCACTTAATGGCATTGGTTTAACATGTTGTGACAAGTGAGGAAAGCCGGGGCCTCTCCAGAAAATGCCTATATCCGATGCACACACATGCTGTCCTTCCCCGTGAAGTGGCAGAATGTGCTCTTTGTGCCTGGAACTCCCAGGTTTAAAAGGACTTGCCTCTCACAGGGTCAGAGGTGAGTGCGGGAAGGGGGACCTTCTCCATGTGCTGGGGGCGAAGGCCTGGCCCACAGGCATGGTTAGGGTGAGCGTGGGGACGTGCAGGCGGACCCCTGCGAGGCTCTGCTGGGCCAGGCGTCTGCCCCGGACCAGCCCTCTCTCCCTTCCCAGGCCCCAGCCTGGGCCCTGCCCAGCCCGCCCCTTTCAGCTCTGGGCTCCCCGATTTGTCTTGCAGCCAGAAGGTCTGGCACATGGAGAACGACAGGCCAAGCCGAGGGGAGTCCGTCCCTCTCAGACCCAGGGCCAACAGTCTGGAGAATACGGGAGCTGATACCTTGGAAATCCTGGTCTGTCCCCTTCCTGTGCGCGGTATTAACCTCCCCTCCTTCTCGCCTGAGTCCCGGCCGCTGGCAGGGGCTTTGCTCACGGTCCTCCTTCACCCCTCCTCTGCCGCCTCCTCCTCACCTCTTTGCTTGCACAGTTAAGAAACCCCGACCTGTCGGCCTCTGCGGCACAAAGCAGCCCCCTTTATTTCACTCATTAAACATGTACTGAGCACCTACTGTGTGCCAACACAGCCTGTCCTAGCGTGCAGGGCAGAGGAGGTCCCAAGGAGGAAGTGACATTTGAGCTGTGATGTAAAGAATGAGAATAGGAAGCAGATGATCGGGGCTGGGGAGGGATCTCAGAGGACGCCTCGGCCTTCAAGGCTCTGGTCATCTGGTCCTCACTCCCAAACTGCCGGGTCGAGTCACACCACCCAGGGCCTTGATGCTCAGAATGACCCTCCCAACCTCCGTGGCCATGGCCCCCTTCTTCACGGCCTTGTGTCCCACAGGGTGCACCTTTCCCACCTTCGTCTGCAGCAGTGTCCACCCCTCACCCCAGCCACCCCACAGTCTGTGGGCACATGGCGCCCCGAGTCACGCGATCAGGATGCTCTGCCTGGGGCCTTCCTTAGAGGCTTCCTCTTGGCCCCGCCACCACACCTCAGTCACAGGTGTCCCTCCCTCATGAAGACCATGACCCCTGAGGGCAGGATGTGTCTCGGGCAGAGCCCTACACATAGCAGGTGCTCGGTGCATGCGTTGTGGAAGTTAGTTAAGCAGCCTTCTAATTCCTTCCTGTGCAACAGTCCAGTTCCCGCCTCAGCCCACTCGGGAGGGGCCTGCGGGTGCCCCACTGTGGCCAGGGTCTCCCTCTCTCACCCCTCAGCTCTGTCTGACCTGATGGCTCCCTGCTGGCTGTAGGAGGAAGCACAGCTGCCTGACAAGGACTCGAGCCCCACAAAGGCCGGGGACAGCTGGAGTGAGGCAGGACCGGAGCCCCTCTCCACCTGGTAGGTGACCTCTGTGAGGGATAGTGGCTGGGTGGGCAGAGGCTGCTTTGGGGAACAGGTGGGAGCCTCCTCCTGACGATGGGGGGACGGCTCCGCGCACCTTAGTGGAAGGAAGCAGTGATGGCGCTTTAGCTCACTCGCAGGCAGATGAGCCTCAGAGGCGACTCAGGCTACGGGTTCCCCACCTACGTTTAAGCAGCCAGAGTGAAGTCCCACTGGGAAACGCACAGGTGCTGGGGGCTGCTCTGGTTGCAGTTGGGTAGGAGGCCCCGACCAGCCAGGCCTCCCTGTCAACCTCCCCCAGCTGCTTCCACCCCATCCAGGCTCCGGGCACCTTGGGGAGCACCGAGGCTCAGTTTGGAAACTCCTGGACTGGGCCAGGCCCTCGTTTGTCATGGGGAAGCTAAAGACAGGAGAGGGAAAGGGACTGATGGGTCTAGTTGCACAGGCAGCAAGTGGCCTGGGTGGGCCCAGAACTCCGGCTCCTGTCCCGAACCCCAGGGGCCCTCACTGTCCAGATCCTGAGCAGAGGAAAGCGGTAAGGGCAGGGGTGGCGCTGGGGGAGGGATCCCATCCATCTGCCCAGGTGGGGGATGGTGGTCCATGCCTCCCTCACCCTCTTAGCACCTGGGAGCTGGCGAGAGGCTCCGGCAACAGCAGCTGGGTGGGTGCGGGTGAGACTGGGGGAGCATCTAGCAGACGCTCAGCCTAGGGGAGCCCGGAGCTGCTCAGGCAGCAGCCTTGCCCCGGGTGCCCACGAGTGACCAGATGGCCAGGCAAGAATGGACAGCAGGGTCAAGTGACTGCCAGGCAGGGGTGGGCTGCTTCCAGTGTCCTCTCTAGGGAACAGGAGCTGCTGACTGGGCTGATAAGTGTCCTGGTCACAG
>VBSM01002223.1:3499009-3510696 GCA_008086735.1 Cheirogaleus medius
ACCGAGCACCTGCTATGTGTAGGGCTCTGCCCGAGACACATCCCGCCCTCAGGGGCCATGGTCTTCATGAGGGAGGGACACTTGTGACTGAGGTGTGGTGGTGGGGCCAAGAGGAAGCCTCTAAGGAAGACCCCAGGCAGAGCACCCTGATCTCGTGCTCGGGGCGCCATGTGCCCACAGACTCGGAGTGGCAGGGGCGAGGGGTGGACACTGCTGCAGACGAAGGTGGGAAAGGTGCACCCTGTGGGACACAAGGCCGTAAAGAGGGGGGGCGTTGCCATGGAGGTTGGGAGGGTCATGCTGGGCGCCAAGGCCCTGGGTGGTGTGACTCGACCCGGCAGTTTGGGAGTGAGGACAAGATGACCAGAGCCTTGAAGGCCGAGGCGTCCTCCGAGATCCCTCCCCAGCCCCGATCATCTGCTTCCTATTCTCATTCTTTACATCACAGCTCAAACGTCACTTCCTCCTTGGGACCTCCTCTGCCCTGCACGCTAGGACAGGCTGTGTTCGCACACAGTAGGTGCTCAGTACATGTTTAATGAGTGAAATAAAGGGGGCTGCATTGTGCTGCGGAGGCCGACAGGTCGGGGTTTCTGTGCAAGCAAAGAGGTGAGGAGGAGGCAGCAGAGGAGGGGTGAAGGAGGACGATGAGCAAAGCCTCCGCCAGTGGCCGGGACTCAGGTGAGGAGGAGGGGAGGTTAATACCGCGCACAGGAAGGGGACAGACCAGGATTTCCATGGTATCAACTCCCGCATTCTCCAGACTGTTGGCCCTGAGTTTGAGACCGACGGACTCCCCTCGGCTTGGCCTGTCGCTCTCCATGTGCCAGACCTTCCAGCTGCAAGACAAATCGGGGAGCCCAGAGCTGAAACGGGTGGGCCAGGCAGGGCCCAGGCTGGGGCCAGGGAAGGGAGAGAGTGCTGGTCGGGGGCAGATGCCTGGCAAAGCAGAGCCTCACAGGGGTCCGCCTGCGTGTCCCCACACTCACCCTAACCATGCCTGTGGGCCAGGCCTTGGCCTCCAGCACATGGAGAAGGTCCCCCTTCCTGCACTCACCTCTGACCCTGTGAGAGGCAAGTCCTTGTAAACCTGAGAGTTCCAGGCAGAAAGAGCACATTCTGCCACTTCACGGGGAAGGACAGCATGTGTGTGCATCCAATATAGGCATTTTTCTGGAGAGGCCCTGGCTTTCATCACTTGTCACAACAGGTTAAAACCACTGCCATTAAGTGCTATCTCGGTTGTAGTATACATCTCCACTTCTGAAAGATGGAGACACATATCCTGAAGACATCCTTCCAGTCCCTAGATCCAAATGTCCCTGAAACCCATCCTACCCCTGAATCTTTCAGTGCCAGAGCTAATATAGTCCCTCTTTAGCTGGAGCTCAGTTCATAGACTAAGCTCATCCATAAGTAAGAGTGCCAACTAACACCTCCACCTCCTCTCTCCCTTCTCTTGTTCTCTCACCTATTCTGACCTTGAGGAACACCCTACTCTGTCCAAACGCCAGCCTGCTTAGCCAACATGCCCACATGCATGAACACGCATGCAGACACACACGCACAACAAGGACAGAGCCTGGAGGACCCTGCGCACACACACAGACACACGCTGCACAGAGACAGGCAGGGTCCGATTTCTACTCACAGATTTGTGGTTAGTAGGTGGCTCTCAGGGAGAGACAGAAGCACACGTTTCTGTGGGGACAAGCTGACTCCAGTCTACTTTCTCTTTGTCCTGTCTTCTCACTTCCGCAGGAATTGCTGGGCAGAGTCCAGAGTGGGAGTAGGTTGGGCTGCAACCCAGATCTGGCCAAGGCCTCCCTAGAGCCTAGAGCCACAGCTGGGGCGGGGAACCAAACCCTATTTCAGGGATACAGGAGGGAGCCAAGGCCTGTCCCCTGCTGTTCTACCTCCTCACTGCTGCCACCCACCCTGAGATGTCTCTTCTCCACCCGGCTTGCTCCCTGAGGCCCTCCTCTGGGCCTGCCCCACCCACCTCTTCCAGGAAGCATCTTGGGTAACTCCTGCCCTCCCTCCCTTCCTTCCTGTGGTAACAGAGGGAATGGCCTGAGAAAAGGGCACGAATGTTTTGTGAGCTGCCTTTTTAAAACTTCCCCCGCTCTTTTTGGGAACTGAAACCAGCATCCCTGTCTCAGACCAGTGGTTGGGAGGGGCAGGGGAGTGTCCTTTGTACCACAGATGTCCTCCCAACAGCCATCTGGGCGGGGTGGAGACTGTCTTCTGCTGAGATGGGACAGATCAGAATCATCAACTGTAGGTAAAGAGACATAGCCTAGAGCAGAAACCCTCCCTCTAAAAGCTCTGTCTTTCTGCTTATAGTCAGGGAAATTGGGACGTTAAGATGGGAGTCTGCCAGTTTCCTCAACTGACAGCAAATTAATAACCCCCCCTTTCCTTCTCTTCAAACCACTTGTCCTCATTCTTCTGACGAGGCCCCGAGGACAAGTGTCGAGCTTTTTGGTAACACCGTGGCCTCCTTCCCCGGCCATCCATCCTCACTGCTCAGGCTTTTGCATTTTATCTTTCATTTTGCATCTTACTGAGTCTGCCTTTCTCACTGGATCAGTAATTATTATACCAGCAACCTATTATCCTAAGCTTGAATATGAGGAAAGCAGGGTAGCTGGCACAAATAGTAAAAGCGTTCTAGACCTAAGCATTGATACAGTCACAAAAACAAAATGAAATCACACCATTTCCCCCTTCATTTCATCTTTTCTTTCTTTTTGTTTTTTCTTTTTTCTTTGCACAGAGTTCCGCTCTGTTGCCCTATTTGGTGCTCACTGCAAAATTGAACTCCTGGCCTCGTGAGTAGCTGGGACAACAGATGTGTACACCACGACACCCAGCTAATTCTTCTATTTTTGTAGAGATGGGGTCTCGCTACGTTGCTCAGGCTGGTCTTGAACTCCGGGTCTCAAGCGATCCTCCCACCTTGGCCTCCCAAAGTGTTGGGATTACAGGCATGAACCATCCTTCCTGGCCTCATTTCATCTTCTTTGAAACCAATATCTAAGCAACAGTATGCAAAGTGAAAGGACAAACTCTTTAGTATTCAACCTTCAGACTAAACATTAAACCAATCTGACAGGATTAACGACATCTCCTTAATAATTAATGGTGCATACTGAGGACAAAATGCTTTTTGATGCACAAATACCTCTCAGCAGCACAGGGTGTGCAGTTACCTGCCCATGCTGGCTGTTTGGAAGTTTGGAGAGGATGATGCACGGAGAGTGAGGCCACCCCGTCTTTGAAATCATTTTTGTTGTCATCTGTCCTTCAAATCACGAAAGCATTACAAGTGCACTATTAAACATTTAAACATTGTAGAAATACACACACACAATGTAGGAAGTTAAAATCCTAACCGGAGCCCCCTGGGGATGGTGACTCCTGAGTTTGTGGCATTTTTCTCCACTTTTTTCCCTGAATGTATATCATTTTATGTTATTCATTTTCCAACAGGGGATCATGCTACACCAGCATTCTCATAGTTTGATTTTTCCAGTAGGGATCCACACTTTCTTGGGCGCCCAAGTCCACCTTGGTAAACTGAATGTTTCTCCTGAGCAGGACACCTGTCTCCACGGGCAGCCTGCGCGGCCATGAGCTCAGAGTTGCCCGCATCAAGCCCGATTGAAAGGCAAGCGGACTGTACCTGCTTCTCTGCCCTACCCTATTCTAACCCCTTCCCCTGCCCCTTCCATCCCCTCCTCCTCTCTCCTGCCTTCCCTCCTCTCCTGCTGGCCTTTCCTCCCTGCCTCAGTTTCTCTTGGTGCCCAGAGGGAAGCCAGGAGGCACAGCACATCCAGCAGTAGCCATGCTGGTTTCAGAACATTCCCAACTTTGCAGATTACAACCTTGACGTCGCTGTGGGCCTAATCTCTCCAGCGAGGATTTACTGGGCTGTGAATCATGGGATGAACCTCCAGCTCAGAGCTCACAGGTCTCGATTCACTCCTGACTCTCTAGTTAACTTGTCTGCTCATCTGCAAAGCGGTGGGGAGGGTAACAGGACCTGTCAGGATTAAAGGAGCGAACGCTCAGAAGTGCGCGGCAGGGAGCCTGGCCCCTTAAGGCTGGCAGGTGTCACTGCTGTCACAGCTGCATCCCAGGACTGTCTTGACACACTTCCCCCTCCTCCAGGCCAGGAGATCCCCAGCTTCTCCCCTGCTCCTGCCCTCAAGTAGGGGTGGCCAGCAGGAACCCTAGCTCCCAAAAGCCAAATGCTCTCTTCAGGAGGAATTGGCTGCAAGCCACAGGCAGGGTGGTTGGGAAGCTACACAGATTGGCATGGAGACCCTCTGGGACAGACTGGGAGCTGGACGACCTCGGGTGTCCTGGCTCTGCCCACCAGCTGTGGGACCTTAGCACTTCACTGGACCCTGTGTGGCCTGTTCCCTGAGGACTTGGTCTCTGAGGCCCAGCGCACCCTGGGGCCAGCGCAGAGTGAGGGGAGGGCCATGCAAACATACGGGTATAATTTCCCTTTCAGTCCAGCAGCGCTTAGGAGGCCTCAGCACGCAGAGGCGGCTCCAGCTCTGGCAACCCTGCCCCACTCCTCAGGGGCATGTGACAGTCTCTGGTTTTAGTCCTTCTGCTGGCCCCTCCTGTTTTAGGGGGATTCTTGGCCAAAGAGTTAAAGAGAATCCCTGTCTCTGACAGACTCTGGTACCATAAAGAGGTTATTGGTGTAAGTGGAGAGCAAGCCATTCAGAACCAGGTGAGCGACATTGTCAGAAGGGATGTCCAACAGTCTCAGCATTTTCTTCCTGTGGTTTAGCCCACGCGTGTTTCGTGGCTCTTTGCAGGTCTCTTTCCTCGCGCTGATTCAGGTGTCCAAGCAATGGACACATAGGGAGGCTTGTCCCCAGTCAAGTTCCATGAACATGACCTCATCCTTGTCTCTCCTAAATCTGGAATGACTGGCAGAAAGGACACCCAGTGTGATTTTTTCTTTCACATTTAGGGCATTGAAAAATGGACATCCTATACTCTATAGTAGAAATATTTGAAAGCAGCAAGCATGTAAACCTTCTGACCACATAGAGCAAACTACAAAGACTGAAGAAGTATCTCAGGCTTTTATACCCTCTACTTGTAAGTCTCATGAAATTTCTTGAGGGAATGGACTAGCCCACATCTTAGAGCACAGGGCTCTCCTGGCAACTTCACAGCAAGTGCAGGCATTCCCAGGGGACGGAAGCATTCCAATACCCCAAAGGGTAAAAGCCCCTGAGCTGCTTGGAGTGATTACCAAGGGTCCCTGAGATAGTCTAGCCCTTGACCCATTCTACTCACTGGGAACAGCTGGGCACAAGTGGCCACTGTTCAGTACACAATGAGAGAGTGAGTCTGGGTTCATCTCCCTTGGAGCAATAGAGGGCTGGTAGAATAAGGACAGCTGGTCCCATGTCTATGCGGGTTCAAGGGCACAGGCAAGGGAAATTTTACCTAAGCAGTTCAGGGATCACTATTTCCCAATATTTAATTGGTTGGTACTGTCTAAAGTGTATTTCCCTTGCTGTTGTTGTTTCACCTTCTATCCCTCTTGCCTCTTCACCTCACTTAGCTCTTTATTTTATTTTTTTTTATTTTATTTCACAGTACTATAAGGGTACAAATGTTTTGGTTACATAAATTGATTTTGTACAGTTGGAGTCAAAGTCATAAGTGTGCCCATCACCCAGTTAGTGTGCATCGTACCCGTTAGGTGTCAATTTACTTGTCCCCTCCTGTTTCCTCCCACCTGCTTGATTTCTGATGATCGTTATTTCCATATGTGCACATATGTGTTGTTTGTTTAGTTCCAATTTAATGGTGACCGCATGTGGTGTTTGTTTTTCCATTCTTATGATTCTTCACTTAGAAGAAAGTTCTCCAGTTCCATCCAGGTTAATACAAGAGGCATTAGTTCACCATTGTTTTATGGCTGAGTAGTACCATGGTATACATATACCACACTTTATTAACCCATTCATGTACTGATGGGCACTTGGGTTATTTCCACATCTTTGCGACTCTGAATTGTTCTGCTATATAAACATTCTGGTGCAGGTGTCTTTTTTATAAAATGTCCTTTTGTCCTATGGGTAAATACCCAGAAGTAGGACTGCTGGATCACATGGTAGGTCTACTTTTATTTGTTTGAGGTATCCACATATTGCTTTCCATAGAGGTTGTATTACTTCTCATTCCCTCCAGCAGTGTATGAGTGTTACTATCTCTCTGCATCCATGCCAGAATTTGTTGTTTTGGGGTTTATTGGTAAAAGCCATTCTCACTGGAGGTAGGTGATATCTCATCGTGGTTTTGATTTGCATTTCCTCGATGATTAGTGACTTTGAGCATTTGTACATGTTTGTTGGCCATTATTCTATCTTATTTTGAAAAGCTTCTGTTCATGTCTTTTGCCCACTTTTTAATGGGGTTGTTTGACTTTTTCTTGCTTATTTGCTTGAGTTCTTTGTAGATTCTGGTTATCTATCTATACGTTTATCAAATGTATAGCATGCAAATATTTTTTTCCCATTGTGTAGATTGTCTATTCACTCTATGGATTGCTTCCTTGGCTATGCAGAAAGTTTTTCATTTGATCAGGCCCCATTTATTTATTTTTGCTGTTGCTGTGATTGCCTTTGAGCTCTTCTTCATAAATTCTATGCCTAGGCTAATATCTAAACAGTTTTTCCAATATTTTCCTCTAGAATTCCTATAGTTTCATGCCTTAAGTTTAAGTCTGTTATCCACCATGAATTAATTTCTGTGAGTAGTGAGAGGTGTGGATCCTGTTTCAGTTTTCTGCGTGTGGTTATCCAATTTTCCAAGCATCATTTATCAAATAGGTATTGTTTTCCACAGTGTATGTTTTTTTCTGTTTTGTCAAATATCAGACAGCAATATGATGATAGTTTTATATCTGGGTTCTTTGTTCTGATCCATTGGTCTATGTCTCTGTTCTTGTGCCAGTCCCATACTGTTTTGGTTACCATAGCCTTGTAGTATAGCTTGAAGTCCAATAAAGTGACACTTCCTGATTTGTTTTTTGCTTAAGGCTGCTTTGGCTATTCAGGCTCTTCTCTGGTTCCATTTGAAGCATAGAATTATTTTTTCTAGATCTGTGAAAAATGACATTGTTATTTTAATGAGGATTGCATTTAATCTATAAATCACTTAGGTTAGTATTGACATTTTAACAATGTTGATTCTGCCAATCCATGAGCAAGACATGTTTTTCTATTTGTTTATATCCTCTGTGATTTCCTTCCTCAGTGTGTCATAGTTCTCCCTGTAGAGGTCTTTCACCTCCTTGGTTAAACATATTCCTAAGTATTTTATTTTCTTTGTTGCTATTGTGAAAGGTATTGAGACTTTGATTTGATTCTCAGCTTGACTGTTATTGGCCTATATGAATGCTACTGATTTGTGTACATTTATTTTGTAACCTGAGACTCTGCTGAATTTATTTAGCAATTCCAGGAGTCTCTTAGCAGAATCTTTGGGGTTTTCTAGATATAAGATCATATCATCAGCAAAGAGCGATAATTTGACCTCTTCTTTCCTCCATTTGGATGCCCTTGATTTCCTCCTCTTTCCTGATTGCCATGGCTAGGACTTCCAGCACTATGTTGAATAGAAATGGTGACAGTGGACAACCTTGTTTGGTTCCAGTACTCAATGGGAATGGTCTCAATTTTTCCCTATTCAGTATGATGTTGGCTGTGGGTTTGTCATGTATGGCTTTTATAATTTGAGTTGTGTTCCAGCTATGCCTATTTTGTTAAGAGTTCTCATCAGAAAAAGATGCTGAGTTTTGTCAAATGTTTTTCTGCGCCTGAGAGGATCATATGGTCTTTGTTTTTCCTTCTATTTATGTGGTGAATCACATTTATAGATTTGCATATGTTGAACCATCCTTGCATCTCTGGGATGAATCCCACCTGGCCATGGCAGATTATTTTTTGATGTGAAGCTGAATTTCATTTGCTAGGATTTTATTGAGATTTTTTGCATCTATACGTATAACGGATATTGGTCTGCAGTTTTCTTTTGTTATTGTGTCCTTTCCTGGATTTGGTATCAAGGTGACATTGGCTTGGTTGAACAAGTTGGGGATTTCTTCCTCCTCAATATAATGAAATAATTTCTGCAGTATAGGTACTAGATCTTCTTTGTAGGTCTGGTAAAATTCAGCTGTGAAACCATCTGCTCTGGGACTTTTTTTGTTGGAAGATATTTTATTGCTGCTTCAATTTTGTTACTTGATATTGGTCTGTTCAGGAGTTCTATTTCTTCCTGATT
This sequence comes from Cheirogaleus medius, assembly GCA_008086735.1. NCBI lineage: Eukaryota > Metazoa > Chordata > Mammalia > Primates > Cheirogaleidae > Cheirogaleus > Cheirogaleus medius. The sequence continues at coordinate 3,507,341 of VBSM01002223.1, forward strand.
GAGCCTAGGGAGGTTTTGTGTTTCCAAGAATTTGTCCGTTTTCTCAACATTTTCAAGTTTATGTGCATAGAGATTTTTGTACTATTCAGAGATGATATTTTGTATTTCCATGGTATCAGTTGTAATATCTACTTTTTCATTCTGAGTGAGCTTATTAGGGTCCTTTCTTTTCTGTCTCTGGTTAATCTAGTGAGAGGCCTGTCAATTTTGCTTGTCTTTTCAAAGAATCAACTTTTTGTTTTATGAGCCTTCTGTATAATTATTTTGGAATTGATTTCATTTAGTTCTGCTCTGACCTTGCTTATTCCTTTTCTTTTGCTGGGTTTGGGATTGGTTTGCTCTTCCCCTTCAATTCCTTGAGACAATTCATTAGATTGTTGATTTGGGATCTTTCTGTCTTGGACATATGCATTTAAGACTATGAATTTTCCTCTTCAGACTGCTTTTACAGAACCCCACAGATTTTGGTAATTTGTGTCTCCTTTGTCATTTAGTTTGAAGGATGTTTTGATGTCCATTTCAGTTTCTTCCTTGACCTCATAATGGTTCCATAGTAGGTTGTTTAATTTCCAAGACTTTGTGCAGAGTAGAGTGTTTCTGTTGGAATTGATTTCTAATTCCATTCCTTTGTGGTCTGAGAAAATACATGGTATAATTTCTATTTTTTAAAATTTGTTGAGACATGTATTGGAGCCTGGGATGTGATCAATCTTACAGAATGCTCCCTGAGCTGATGAGAAGAACATATATTCAGTAGTTTTGGGGTAGAATGTTCTGTAAATATCCCTTCATCCCATTTGTTCTAGAGTCCTGTTTAAGTCCACTGTTTCTTTATTTTCTGTCCCATTGTGAATATCTGTCCCATTCTGTCACTGGTATGCTGAAGTCCCCAGCTATAACAGTGCTGCAGTTTAACATTTTATTTAGATCAAGTAGGATTTGCTTTATGAGTCTGGGTGTACTTGTGTTAGGTGCATAGATATTTAGGATTATTATATCTTCTTATTGAATTGTTCCCTTCACCCTTATATACGGACCATATTTGTCTTTCTTGACTTTTTTTGATTAGAATTCTATGTTATCAGATATGAGGACAGCTACACCAGCTTTCGTTCAGTTTACGTTTACATGAAATATTGTTTTCCATCCCTTCATTTTGAGTCTGAATGAGTCGTATGAGTTAGATGCATTTCCTGGAGAGGGCAGATAGTTGCCTTGTATTTTTTTAATCCATTCATCCAGCCTATATCTCTTCAGTGGGAGTTCAAGCCATTCACATTCATTGAAAGAATTGATAAATGGGGTGGATTTCTGTTTATCCTGTTGTGTAAAACTGTATTGCTTCGTTTTACCTCTTGAGCCATTGTGTATCTGGGCTCTGACTTGACTTGTAGCTTTTAGAGGGTTTTACACTGATGGGTGTCTACTGTGCTGACCAGTGTATAATGCAGCTCTGAGTATCTTCTACAGGGCAGATCCAGTCTTGACAAATTCCCCCAGTGTTTGCTTGTCTGAGAAGGTCTTTATTTCTCTGTCATAAAAGAAACTTAGTTTTTTAGGATACTAAATTCTAGGCTGGCCATTATTCTATTTGAGAAGTCGTCACTTCTGGCTTGTAAGGTCTCAGTTGAGAAGTCTGCAGTTAGTCTGACAGATTTTCCTTTGTAAGTTACCTGGTACTTTTCCCTCACACTTTGTAGGAGTTCCTTTTTTTGTGTTAACTTTGGGCAGTCTGATGACTCTATGTCGTGGTGATCACCTCTTAGCAATGAACCTCCCAGGAGGCTGTTGTGCCTTTAGTACCTAAATGTCCAGATTTCTAGCAATACCTGGGAAAATTTCCTCAAGTATTTCCTTAAATAGGTTTTTCTAGCCCTTATGTATTTTCTTTTTTCACCCTCAGGGATGCCTATAATTCTTATGGTAGGCCTCTTTACATAATCCTTTATTTCTGGTAGGCTTTGTTCATTCCCATTTATTCTCCATTCTTTCACTTTTGACTGACTTGTTTAATTCAAAGGCATTGTCTTCTTGCTCTGAGATTCATTCTTCTTTCTCATGTAGCCTACTCTTAAGCCTTTCCACTGTGTTGTGTATATCTTTGAATGAATTTTTCATTTCCAGAAGTTCTGCTTGATTTTTAAAAATAATTTTATTTCTTTAGTGAATTTTTCATTCATATCCTGCATTGTTTTTGTGGTTTCTTTATGCTGGGCTTCCATTTTCTCTTGTATTTCATTGAGCTTCTTTACAATCCATATTAAAAATTCTTTTTGTTTTGAAACAGAGTCTCATTCTGTTGTCCAGGCTCAAGTGCCGTGGCATGAGCCTACCTCACAGCACCTTTAACTCCTGGGCTCAAGCAATCCTCCTCCCTCAGCCTCCCAAATAGCTGGGACTACAGGCACACACAAGCAGGTATTGCTATTTTTTTCTGTTTTTAGTAGACACAGGGTCTCACTCTTGGTCAGGCTGCATATTCGAAATTCATTATGAGCCATTTCAATATTCTCATTTTGGCTGGTTTTCATTGGTATGGAGTTATTGTTTTCTTTTGGGAGTGTCCTTTCACTTGGATTTCTTCATGGATCTGGATATATTTTGCAGATTCCTTCTCATCTGGAGGAGCTTTTGCTTCTTATATTTGGATTTTCTTTTCATTAGCTAATGGCATGCCCAGTTTAATCTTTGAGACTGTGGGTTGTGGGACTCAACTACAACCCTGTATGATTGAGTCAGTGAATGATGTAAAGTGCATGCAAATTGACCTCCCTGTCAGCAGGTGGCGCTTGCCAGAAAGGAACAAACTGCAATTTTGTTTGGGTCCTCTGACAGGCTCTCGTCCCTGCAGAGAAGCACTTGATTGCCCCAGGGTGAGGCCCTGGAACTTCAGGTGAGTCCTTATTCTCTGCCACAGCAGAGGCGGGTAGGGGCGTAGGGGACTGGGTTGGATGAGCCTGCCCTTAGGCTCCACCAAAGCTGGCAAGGGACCTCTCTCAGCAGGAGTTGAAGGTCTCCTCCCAGCTTCTAGGCAAAGCCTCCAGGGAGGGGCTGTAGTGTCTCACACTATCACAGATCTCCCCTTCTTGCCTTCAGCAGTGCAATTGAGACCTGGGGTTATGGGATCTGGCCTGTTGCCTGTCCAGGGGTCCCCAAAGATCAATCCCTGATCATGCCAGGGAGACACACACCTGTCCCAAGTTGCCCATGGGTGCCCAACCAGGTTCAATGTCCCTCCGCCTCCAGGAGTGCCCAGAACTGACGGAGTCACTGGGAAAGTGGCACCAGGGAAGGCCGATGGACAGGGAGCTCACAGTCCGAGCACCCCTCAGTACACTGCAGGACCCCTAGAGGAA
>VBSM01002223.1:3538680-3557563 GCA_008086735.1 Cheirogaleus medius
ATATCTGTACCCCCATTATATGATGAAATAAAAGCAAAATAAATAAATAAATAAGTAAAGTTACTCCAAAGTTCAAAAAAATAAATAAATAAAAACAAACCTGGAGACTGATTCTGCAAAATTGCCAAAGTCGCCACCAGTTGAATTCATAACCTCACCCAGTCTCAGAAAAGGGCGGAATTCTGTCACCTGGATTAGTGATATCTGGGAGTCATCAGAGGACATGAAAACCCTGAACACAATCCTTCAGGAGGATTTTCTTCTGACCTCCATTGCCAAGAAAGTACCTCTCTCTCTGCTCCTGCCCCGCACTACGCGGCTGCTGTGCCGGTAACCAGAACCCGCACTCCGCACAGCCGAAAGGATGAGAGGCAGGCTCAGACCAGGAAAGAGAAGAGCTATATCCAGAAGAAACCACATGAACTAGTGATCCTATTGTCAAAAAATAGAGGGGACATTCATGGAAACTTTTTAAAGGCTGTTTGACCAAGATGAGCAGAACATTATTTTGGTCCAGGTTGACTTTATTGATATGTGCACGTACCAGAGATTCTACGTTCTGTGTAGAAACTCAAACAGCCAGATACAGTTCTTGCCGTTTTAGAGGGGCTGGGATAGTACATATCTGGACCCAATGTGGGCCCATGCTACATTGTATCAAAATACTCCAAATCCAAGAAAGGCATGAATTCAAAGATCGCAGAAGACAAAAATGCTTTATTGGGTCGCTGGCATGCATCCAGCACATTCACCCACTCACTGTCCTCCGGCAGGCCCCGGAGGGTGGGCTCCCTCCTTGCCAGGAGGCTCTGCTGCTCTTCCTCTCCAGGCCTGGGGCGCTGGCTGGGAGAGCTGCTGTGAAAATGAGCCCCTGAGCTCAGCGGCAGAGAGAGGCAGAGGCACAAAGTCGGGTGCTCACCATGATGGACATGAGTGGTCAATCAATCACGGGGTCCCGGGAATGGAAAACGCCAGGCATCCCCGAGGCACTGCTTAGTAACCCCATAACTAACGACTTCCAGCTGGGCCAACGGGTCTGTCTCAAGGTGCCAAGGTAAAGTTAAGATCTCTCACCTGGCTTCCAGACCTTAAATGGAGAGGAAGTCAAATATCTTTTGGAAGGAAAACCTTATTTTAACACTCAGATGCGTATTGTGAAACTTCCTTGCAGCCTTCCCCAGAAGGGTCTGTGTCCACTTATCTGGGAACTACAGAAAGGAGAGGAAGTCAGGAGTTTCCCTGGGTGCCATGGCAAAATGTACGTGAGTCAGAGAGGGAGATAAATCACATAAAAGTGCAAAGATCTGCCCTCTCAATAAAGTTCTAGGGGTTGAGGGGTCTGCTTGAGGTCAGAATATTTCCTTCATATAATGTAGGACAAATTGCTTTAAGTAATTTGTAACCCCTTGCCACTAAAGCCTAATTCCAGCAATATATGCCACTTTGGGGCATCTTGCTCCAATCCGTTTACTGACTGAGTTGCTTGGCAGGCTGCGGCTGGGGGTTGGGCCCAGAGCAAGTGAAGCTTCTCCAGCTGGGAAAGCCTTTCATGCTTCAGCCACCAGGCCCCACGACCCGGCAGATCCGCAGGTGCTTGAGGTGTGTGTCTGGCTGTGGCATCCCGTAGAGCCACACAGAGCCTGTGGCAGAGCACAGTGCTAGATGGAGGTTGCGGTAAGTCCTAATAAGAAAAATATGGCAGAGGAACCCAGGGTTTGGAACCAATTAATGCTCTGGCCAAAAAGCAGCTGTTATCCCTTTAAGAAACGCCCCCCAGGCGTGGTGGCTCACACCTGTAACCCTAGTACTGGGAGGCCGAGGCAGCACAATCGCTTGAGCTCAGGAGTTCAAGACCAGCAGGAGCAAGAGTGAGACCCCGTCCCTACTAAAAATAGAAAAATTAGCTGGCATCATGGTGTGCACCTGTAGTCCCAGCTACCTGGGAGGCTGAGGCAGGAGGATTGCTTGAGCCCAGGAGTGGGAGGTTGCTGTGAGCTATGATGACACCACTGCACTGTACCCAGGATGACAGAGGCTCTGTCTCAAAAAAAATAAAAAAGAAAGAAAGAAAGAAAGAAACGGCCCTCTGGCTCCCCACTGGGCTCTGGGGGAGCCTAACTGCTCGGCTGTAGCACACTCGGTGGCCACGCTGCCCCTCAGGAAGCGGGGTTATCTGATCCACCTAGCCCTAAAGCCGGGCACGGCCAGCAGCGCTGTCATGAGGTGGACATTGTCGCTCCAGGCTGGGGCTCTGGAGGCACGAGTCAGTCGTGGGTGGGCGCGCGCTCACTGTCCGCTGCTGCCTCCCGCCGTACTGCCGAGCGTCCCTCAGTCTACACCTACGGCCCTGAGAGGGAGCAGTCGTTTGTCTTGACCATCTGGGGCCCTTGTTCTGGATTTGGATTTATTCTCCTTACCCGTCATTCCTCTGCCACCGTCAGTATCCCCGGAATTATCAAATGCCATGACTATCACTGTGGTATCCTCACATATGACGTTCAACCAAAGAGCGCACTTTACGGCAAAAGCAAAGCGATGGGTGGATGCGGAGGGCATTCCCTCATCTTGTCAGGACTCCCTCAAACCAAAAGCAGCTGGCTTGACAGCACGGAGGGATGGTTTGCTGGGAACTCTCTCTGGCACCAGAAACGGGGTCTTGCCAGCGTGGGTCAGGCCTGCAGGAGGTGGCATAGCTCTGAGCTGGCAACCAACACATGGTGCAGCTTCTCCTGCAGGGATGGGAAGGAGCGTGGAGACTGACCTGCTGTCACTACATCTCCACGCTTCCCTCATACCTGAGGTTTGGGACCAGGTTAGTGTAGAGGTTTTAGTCCCCAAGGAAGAGACACATCCTCAAAGACATAGTAAGGATTCAATGGAATTGGAAGCCGAGGCAGCCACCTGGCTGTTGCAGGCTCCTTATATATCTCTGAGTGACAGGTAACAGGAGGTCATGGGCGGAGCTAGGATGAACGCTGTGGGGGCAGGGTAAAGATGGACACGGCAGGGATCCGGGAGAGCTTCCTGGTGCTGCCGCGTCCAACAGTAAATGCCCGTCACACAGGCAGGACCGCCAAGGAGCTGGACTTCAGAACTGAAGATTTGGGTCACTCCAACTGGCCAAAAATCCATAACCATATACACTAGTTCTCGGCCAGTTATAGGAATGGACAGTAGACTTCACACATACTTCCTTTCTTGCTGGGTTATATAATTTTGGTTGACTATGGTTAACTTTACCAGTTAATCCACAGGGTACAGAATTTCACAATAGGATTGTGCTAAAACTAAAAGGATAAGATTATCACTAGTCACACTGGGCTTTGGAGAATAGCCCTGTCATTACCCCTGGACTTAGTAGTTGGATATGACCTTGAATTCCCTAAGCAGAGAGGAATTTGGTTTTGGTTGTATGCGGGAGAGTCGTGACACATCAGACGGGAAGAATAGCGTATGTGTGTGTCAGGCAGTGTCTGGGTTTTCCCTTCCTATCCTTCCACTTTCCACCATTCTTCTGGGAAGAATCCCCATCCGTTGAGAAACCACCTCTCCCCCACTCTGTGAGGCCCTGAGCTCCAGGCCAGACTCTCCAACCTGGAATTTGAATCCTGAGCGGAAGGAGACTGACCCGCTAGAACAACGGCAGGTGGGTGTTGACGTGCTGACCACAGCAGCTTCTCAGAGGCAGGTCCCGGAGCTGTCCTGGCGCCCACCCTTCCCATGGCTAATCGTTCAGCTATGCTTTTGGCTCTGTGAACCAGCCCAACATCCTTCCCATGAACACTTTTCCTTGCTTAAGTTGGTCCAAGTTCATTTCTGTTGCTCAAACCCCCAAGAATCCTAACGGATCGACAGTGTCTCCTGAGACTGCCTGGTACAGCTTTGCCTCCCAACAGCTGCGAGCCCAGGGTCTGGCAAGGGCAGGTGCTCAGCTTCTGTCTGCTGAGTGAGTGGGTGAATGAACGAATGAACGAACAATACTCCAATTCTCAGTTCACCAAAGTAATCTGGTTATGCAGGCTGGGAGAGTTGGGGTCACACTGAGGCAAGAGGAGAAAGTGAGGGGCCACCTGAGCACAAGAGGAGGTAGACAAGTCAGAAATGTCAAAACGGAGGGGAGATGTCAGGCAGGGGAAGGCCCGCCACGGGGAGCGAGGGCTGGGGTTGGGAACGAGAAAAGGCAGGAAACAGCGCGGCTGGGAGCAGGTGCTGCCGGTCTCCTGGGATGGTCTTGGGCACGGGAGGCAGCCGGAGGCACAGAGCATTTCTTCAGAGGCCCTGGCCCGGCTCTTCCTTCCTGGGTTCCTTCGTGTTCTTCTTCCAAGCGAAGGAGCAATTCCAAAGGCATGGGCCCCTGAGGGGCACGAGCCATCAGCTCAGTTGGACAAAAAGCACAGACTGTCAAGCTGTGGCCACAGAAGGCTGAGACTGAACTTGAGTCCAGGAGTGAAAACATAGATTCATTCTCCCAGCGGGCCGAGGGACTACAGGGCGCCCTCAGAAAGCCTGGCTGGGGGGAGGGCGCCCTGGCTCCGTGTGCCTCTACCCACACCAGGGAGGGCCAGCGGGACGCACAGGTGCTACCGTCATTGCATTCCACGGGCAGCCGGCTAGCCCCAGACCTACCCCACCCTAGGCCTCAAGGAGGCTGCTCAGGAGGAAGCCAGGGTGCTGGGGCCAGCACAGAAATTCCTTGGGAGCCCAAACACAAGGGCCAGGGCTGGAGCCCCAGGGTCAAGAGGTAATGGTTGGGGGCAGGGGTCCTAATTTCCAGACCCAGAGACGCCCCTCCACCCAAGTGCATGGAGAGACTTCGTCCTTCCTAGCACACTCCTGTGTACGACCCCGTGGGGAGGGTCCCAGCCCTCCACCCCTGGTTGTACAGTTCCCTGTGATGCCACCCCTTTCAGTATGGAGCACAGGGTTCCTCAAAGTCAACCTGTCCCTCTGGCTACAGCTGCTGACACAGCCCTCAAGCCAGCTCTCACCCCGTGAGCACAGCCTGGAAGAAGTGGAGAAGCGCGAGCTGGGGTGGAGGGAGGCGCCCAAGGGTCTGTTCCTCGCCTGGGCATTGGTGGGCAGGGTGTGGGGTCAGGGCAAGGGAGCCCCCAGGCAAAGGGACAAGTGAAGAGTCGGTGAAGGGCAGGCAGCAGGCTGCCACTGGGCTCACAGCCCGGATGTGCTGGTGGGTGCGAGGGTCAGGGGAGCGGGACAGTGAGTGATGGGGAAGGAAGAGCATGAACACGCGTCATCAAAGGCCACTGCACAAGGACACGACAGGCTCTGGAAGGGCCCCGAGCCCCACCTGGGCTCAGCGGCAGGTTAGTGGCAGGATAAGCTGGGATGCATGAGCCAGAGGAGGTGGAAGGAGAAGACACCCTGAGAGTCACCAGGCCAGACCCAGCACAGGAGGTCTGGAGCCCTGAGGACAGGGAGAGACCAAGGCCAGGCAAGGCACGCGGGCACAACACTTGCTGCAGGATCTGTCTGGGGCGAGGGCCAGGCCGCAGAACGCATGCAGAGGACGCGGGGGAGCCTCCAGCAGTGGCGAGTGTAAACTTCAAGGAGGGCCTAGGCCGCCAGGCACTTGGAGGTGGGGCCCGCTCGAGGCCTGGGAGCCCTGGGTAATGACGGCACCAGAAGAGGCCAGTGGGCTGAGTGCCGTGCACCAACGCCATCGGTGGGTGAGGAGCTGATCGAGGGGCTGCTCAGAGAGGTCCCCAAGTAGTGCCTCCTTAGTGCACCTTCTCTGGTTAGTTCTGTGTTAGGAAAGTCTCCATCCGGTTCAAGCTGCTTCCTGGTTGGTCTGCTGCTGGGTGGAGGCCCCCAGCCTCCTGTCGGGGCTACCGCATGCCCTGGGCCTTGGAGCCCACCTCTTGGCTGGGAGGCTGTCCCAACAACTGGACGGCGACTGCCTCTGAGGCCTGAGGGGTAGCCTTGGAGCTTGGGGCACTCTTCCGGGTGCCCTGGGGACTAGGGAGGCCTTTCTTCTGAGGCTGAGGGCTCAGCTGGGGGCCCTTCCTGCCAGCAGATGGACTCTTGGAACCTTTGGCCTTGGCTTGGGGGTGGGCAGCCTCCGGGCCCTTGAGGGCTTTGAGCCCCAGCATCTCGCAGTAGGCGCTGCACTGGTGCGTGGCGGCGAACTGGTCCAGCAGCGCGGGGAAGCAGCTCTCCTTGAGGCCTTGGTATCTGCAGCCAGACAGGAAGACGCTGGCTCCCACCCACAGCGGAGTCCCTTGGGGGGCTGCTTTGGGATGGCTACCGTCAGGGTGTTATGCCCAGGGTACATCCTACCCTACCCGAGGGTGATGGGGAGTCTCCCCTGGGTGACAAACCCTGAATTTTCCAGCTGTGGTGTCACTACGCCCTGACACGTGGAATTCACATGTGGGACATACTGGTGTGAGCATGCTTTGCCTTTTTAACACGAGCCGGAGCAGCCTCGGGCCGGCACCGTAAGCACAGGCCCTGCTCCTCTGCGTGCTGCGAGCACTCTCGAGGGTCAGGGAGGCAGCGGAGCACAGCGAGGGCCCGGATTGCAGGGGACCCTGTGTGCGGGCATCGGCAACAGCGGCCGGTCCAGACCTGGGATCCATGGCCCCTAGGATGCTCCCACATGGCCATGGTGTGACTGGGACCGTTTGGCACCAGGCCCAGCTCCTCAGGGATGCAGAAGCAAAAACTTGGGACATTTTCCACCCTAAGAAGACTCTCCCAGGGCATTCTGTCCCAAGAGCCACTCACCCTCGCAGTTTGGTAGCTATCTGCACGTCAGTCATCTTCCAGTCAGCCCCTGGGAGGAGAGAGAGTTGAGGGCTGGCCCTACGCCCGCACGTCCCCACGTCCCCACGTCCCCAGCACAGACATCGCCTGAGACCAGATGGGAACCTCCCGGGTCTCAGTGAAGACACCTTCAGGCGCCCCCCACCGGCCGGCACCACCAGCCAGTCTCCCAGGCCACGCAGGCCTGCGTCATTACTCAGATCAGTACGGCCGTTTTTACAAGACAGGAGACAGGCTCGGACTTAAACGACTTGAGCAAAGTCACGCTCGTGCTTTCATTCAGTAACTGAGCACTGACTACGTGCAGTAGCCACTGTGAGTCACAGTAGGAGTTCGGTTTTCCTCACTCCTAGAGCCGTAGCTCTTCCAGCTACGCAGTCCTGCCTCTCCTGGATCAGCCCGGGTCACTACTGGCCTGGCCTCTGGCTTTAAGCCAAGACACCCCCCCACCCCCTACCCCCAATATGAGCAGCGCATCAGGACAGGAGAGGGGCTGGGAGCACGAGGGTAGACGGGTAGGCTGGCGTGGAAGCCTGGCTTCTGTGCTACTCGCGGCGCAGCGAGCACGGCGGGCGGGAGCCAACATGTGCTTCCAGGTGAAGGCGGCCTCGGAAGAACAGAGACAGGAACAATGGGGAAAGAGAAAAAAATTGTCCTGGTTGGTCTACCTGAGGCTCCCAGCATTTCTGTGCCAGGTCTGTGATCTTCTCTCCCCATTTTCAAACTGCCCGGGGCATTTTTCTAGGAACCTGCCTTTCAGCGACAGGGATGGGCACCAACATAGGACAGAGCAGAACAAACGTGGGCTCCAGAGTCAGACAGGCCTGGATTTACACCTCAGCTCTGTCACTCTGAGCGGGTGAACATGGCCAGTGACTTCACGTCTCTAGCCCTCAAATGTAAAAGTGGGGGTGATGAGGCCCGTCTCACAGGGGTGCTGAGAAGGTCATCGCGTGTGCAGGACTCTAACTCAGTGTCTGAAACACAGTAGTTATGTGACACACACTAACTCCTTTGTCATGTTTCTGTTGGCATCCACCGCATGCCATTTCATGTTGTCGTGGATGGCCCGGAATTTTAATTTGCAGAAGGCTCTCACGAATGGGGTCTCACTCAATCCTCATAACGAGTCAGAGAGAGAGGAAGGGAAGACATCATCCCTAGACAGGGAAAGGACACTGCAGCTCAGAGAGATTAATGACCTAACCTGTCTGAGCTTTCATTTCCTTCTTTGTAAAACAGAGAGAAACTCACTCAGCTAGAAAACAACGGGGCTTAGATGTAAATGAAATTTGTTTGACTCCAAAGTCTTTCTACTACACCATGTTACTATCTTACGGTACAAATCAGCCTACTTATCACAGCTTCTTGAGGACAATGACTATTGCTAATTCATCTTTTATCTTCTTAATATTTAATCATGGTTGGATGGAAAATGGATGGAAGCATGAATGTGTAAGTTAATAAATAGATCGACTGATAAAGGCTTAATGTGTTACCTCGCTCCCTCACCCCCAATATATAAAGTTATATACAGTAATTATTGTACAATTTAACCCCAATGAAAAGCACACTGGAGTCAGTTTTATATCTCTGACCCTTGGTTTTCTCACTTGTTTGCCTCAGGAACAAGATGTGCTAATGTGATATTTCTGATATTCCTAGAAGCCTCTCCTCCCACTGAACATTTTATCTTTTCCTCTCCGCACCCAGCTGAGGTCAGAGCGGGCCTGGCGGACGCTCCGGGGAGGAAGGCGGTTCGTGCTTGCCGGCCTTCCTGTGCTGGGCGTTTCTGGGCGATGGGGGTCGTATAAATCAAACTAAAAGGAAGCCAGACAAAGTTGGCTTACATAACAGAAAGCTAACAAAGAAGGAAGAGGAGGAGGAGGAGGAAGAGAGATAGTGAAGCTACTCGTGCCAGGATGGGGGAGAAGGCTTGGGAGGTTTGGGGAGCCACAATCCAGAGCAAAGCCATGGGGAAGGGAGGAAGGGAGATTTTGAAAAGAGTGGTTGTGGGTTTTGAATTAGATCCCATGTAATGCTCTTTGAGATAAATTCCTTTTTAATTTTAAGTAGGCCTGGACTGCACTTCTTTAAATGCAACTGCAGCTGTAGACGGGGCTACACGAGGCCCTGGTGCGTGCTAGGGTTGTGTGCGAAACGGCCCATGTCCCGTCTACTCTATAGGGTTATTGTGCGAAGTCAAAAAGAACAGACACAAAAGTGCTTCGTAAACTATCAAACAATCACTAGGGCTCTGCCTCCTCTGCACGCGCTCACGTCCCTGCGCGGGCGCACCCGCGCACGCCCTCATACCTGCCAGGTCCGTGACGAGGAAGCTGCCATTCGTCCACTGATACAGCCAGTGCTGGAAGGCCTGGCACTTCTGCACGACCTCAAAGCTGCTGGACGCTGCCGGAGCCCCGGCGCAGCCCCAGTCCCGGGAACAGTAAGACTCCAGGGGCTTGCCCAGGTCCTCCTCCAGGGTAGCATATGGGATGTTGTTTGCAGGCCGGTAGATCAGATACAGCGGGATGATCCTAAACACAGGTTCACCCTGCCGTGAGCAGGAATTATGGCCCGGAGAGCTCCTCCCTCCCACCCAATACTGTATTCTTGAATCTAAAAGAAGGCCCCTTCCAAGACTGGAATTGTCAGCTCTGAGCCTGGAGGGCAGTGGGGCTGGGGTGGGGGTGGGGGGTGGGGGCTGGGGTGGGGGTGGGCAGTGGGGCTGGGGTGCAGGCTGGGGGGGTGGGCGCAGCTCCATCCTGAGCTCAAGAAAGGAAATGGAGGCCATGGGCTTCAGAGCCCCGTCCACGCTCTGTGGTTGGTGGTTTTAGAACCACACCCTACTATGGCCACAGGCAGATGCTGTGCTTGGGTGAGGGACTGAGGGCAGTGTGTGTCCACAGTAAGGACACCCCTAGAGAGCCAGACTGGGGCTCACTGCCAGTCAGACCCTAGATATGAAAGAGTCAGAGTTCAAGTCTCAGAACGGAAACAATCACCGTTTGCAGCCGACTCCTACAAAAATCCACGCTGGCCCTGCCTGCCTAGGCAGAGAGTCCCGACCAGCTTGCCTAGCTCGGCCCACCCCGTCACCTTCACAGAGACCCAGAATCTGCTGTGCCCAGACTCTGCCATCAGCAGAATCCGAGCTAGAAAGCGGGGAATCAGGGCGGCTGGGGAGACACTCAGACCGGAGCAGAGACCTTTCTCAAGTGGGGAGTGAGTCTTGAGGTCTTTATTTCTAGATTTTGGAGGACCATTGAGCTGAGCGAGGGGTTAGCTGTGAGCCTATCTGCACATGGCCGTCACTCGGGATGGCCCTGGGGGCTGTGAAATCGCTGCCTTTGGAGAAGCTTAGGCAACAGTTCTGCCACTGCACACGCCCCACCACCACCACACACACCTCCACCACCACCACACTCACTCAGGCACCTCCCCGAAGCCAGGCACCGCACGGGCTTCCGCCGCAAAGATTTTGCAGTACTCTCGACTCATGTTCTGGATCTTGCAGCCCTGTGGATTAGCGGGAACCAAATCTGATCAGCAGAGAAGCCCCCAGTTCTCTACTGTGCTTGGCTCTAAGTGGGTGGGCCACCCGCGGGGGACAGCAGGCAGGACGCCAGCCCCGGGGGAGGTGGGCTCACTCCTTCCCGTCCTACTCTGTGCCTCATTTTCCTCGTTTGGAGAAGAAGGGGCTTTGGACTTCTTTTCAAACTGAGGTTTTCAAAGTGGTTTCCCAACTATGTTTCCTGGAGCCCTGATGATAGGTGGCAGTGCCCCAGGGACCTCGCTGCAGAGTAGGGATGACCACCCACCCCACCCACGTCACTCCCCTTTCATTTCACGTGGAAATACGGCTGCCATGAGAAACTACGTTTGAGGCAGGGGAAAGGTTTCTGCTGCAAATATACAGTTTGAAAACTATGGCCCAAACGGTTTTGAAGCTCTCAAGTCCTCTGAGGCCGAGCACCTGGATTCTGGCTACACCTCAGGCTCTCCTCGAGGTCCATTCTAGGAACCTTGTAAGGCTGAGATTGAGATGGCACCTGCCTCTGTACTGGGCCTCCCAACAGGACCCAGGCTGGGAAAGGGGAGGAAGTGAGAGAGTAAAGGGATGGGGCGTGAGGACGGGACACAGTACCTGGATGGTGACATCGTAGTTTCTGCCCAGAAGAGAAGTCTCGCTGCTGGGCCCAAACACAAGCAGGCTGGACACTTTGATGATGCACGTGCGGCCCGACTCGAAGATGGGCTCCAGCCCGTAGATGACCTTGGCCTGCGAGGCCTTCCGAAGGCCACACCCATATCCAGCCCCTCGGAGCTCCTCGCTCACCAGTCGCCCAAAGAGCTTGTCCCCCCAGCAGCCAGAGTCAGCCAGACCCTTAGCAAACACCATGGGGGTCATCTCAATCTCTTCTCCAACTGAAGGGGAACAGGAGAAAGGTGAAAAACTAGAAGCTCCTGCCTGAGCGACGTGGGGCCCGTAGGGAAGGAAAAGCCAGAACAGTCTCCTGCTCTGCCAACCCGGTACGTTGACTTTCTGTCCACGACTGCTCTTGGGGGGTACGCTACGAGTCCCCTCCCAGACTGTGAGCTCCTGGGGGCAGCAGCTGCACTTGATCCCACCCTGTCACCTAACAGTGCTTGCGTTGTATCTATCACACATCAAGGGCTCAGCAAGTGTCTGTGGAAGGCAGGGTTTTCTGTGAGAGTAGCAATTAGAATTAGAATTAGGTGTGGTCAAATGATTCCATCTCAACCAACACGTTTGACTGAAACAAAAGTTTGCAGGATCGATCCAGTAGCAGTAAGCTCCCCAGTGCCCAAACTGTGATTGCCAAATATCACTTCCCACTAAAGAGAAGCAGAGCCCCCGCAGGAAAGAGTGGATTCCAGGTCTAGACAGGACGTGTACAGCGTGGACCTGAAACACATTGTGAGGCAGAAGTCAAGGGAGCTATCAAAACCATTGGAGACTTGTCAAAAGGACACAGGTGCCAACCTGCAGGGGTTCCCCTTGGCCACAGATGAAAACAGTCTTAGCAACAAAGAGAGTAATTACTGTAATGTATTGAACATATCAAATGTGTTAAAAATCCATGTGTTCACAATGGTAACTGAAAAAAAAAAACCAATTACCCATCAAAAAACAAACCTCATTGGTCACCTCTGGAAGGGGCTGCTAGGGGGCCAAGTCACTATTCTGACACCTAGTAAGTAAAGGGAAAAGACCAAGTATTTATCCTTCATTTTCTGTTGGACCTATATGTATCAGGATAACCAAATAATTATTTCTTCTTTACAGAAAAGTTTCAGCTAATGAATGAAGAAGGAATGATAGAATCAAAATATCTCCATGTTGCAACTCCTAATGAGAGAACAGATTTAGGCAACGCTCAGTGACTGCCAAAACCCTTAGATAAAAACAGGGGTTGTATCAGATAGTTTGTAAACTTTAAAAAGGATGGATCCCACAGACGCCAAATGAATGAACCCAATGACCAATCTTAACGTTACTAAAAGTGAAACAATCTGACGTTATGTGCCTCTCAATAGGCTGCAAAAGGATATATACAGCACACCTGTGAATTATTCATGCCAAAACCAAAAATCACACCTGATCTCACCAAACCTCTCAGTGTGATTACAATTTAGAATCACATGTGTGGAGGAACATGTTAAGTGGTGATATAATCAAAAAAATCCAGAATGTAAGAAATTCTATATGTCGAGTGACTTCAACAAATAAATGGCAAGGAGAGAAAACAGATGAAGTAGGAGAAGCTGTTATATGTTCAGAGAGATTGGGTGGTATCAGCCAAAAGCAATGAGTGGTTCCTGATTCAAATAAATCAACAGTTACGAGACAATTGGGACAATATGATTTGGATGTTTGATGATATTAAAGAATTATTAATAAGTTTTTAGCTGTGAGGTTTTATTTGATATTGATTATATTATCTGATAACAAAAGACACTAGTTGGATGAATGAGTGAATGAATGAAGGAATTAATGCATTAATTAGCAAATGAAGCTTTAAAAATCTTTTCATCATTGGCTGCCTTCAAAGTCCCAAGCCTTTAGCACGTCTCTTGCATGAGCAGTATAGACTCGTCCCCTAATATCTGAGCCTTTAAAATGCTCATCAAACTCTGCGAGTATTTCACAGTCACGAGGGAGCCGGCTGACAATGCAGTGTTCCTAGGTCCTTCCTAGATATTAAGGATGTCTTCAGTAGGGGCCAAGAAACTGCGTTTTTAGCAGGCTCCCTGTGTGAATCCAATGCACAAGTCCACAGACCACCGTGACAAACTCTGGGTAGGAGCTGGCAGGATAAGATGTGCCCTGGTGGCCAGTCCTGCCCTTGATCGAGGAATCTGATGTGGGCAAAGGGCACAAGGCTGAAATGACTCCTGATGCAATGGCCCCTCCCCCAGCCACTTCTTCCCCTAGTCTTCTGAGATAGCATCCTCTATGGTCCTCCCTAAGCCATACCCCAAACAAGGGGGCAAAGGGAGGCAGTGTGTGGATCTGGACCAGATTGCAAGCCCTTAAAGAAGGTCCTCCCTGCAGGTGACAGACAGGGAGGGATGAAGGCCCACCCCTCCTCCCCCAGGGGGGCACTGTACCTTCACCTTCTTCTCTGGAGATGAATCCTGACAACACTGTGTGGAGAAAAAGAAAAGAAAGCCGCCTCAGGCCGACGTGCCCAGGGAGAGAGGCTCCTCTGCAACTGAGGCTGCCTCCCCGCAGGAGCCAGGCCAGGTGGAGCCGCAGGCCGGGGGCAACTCACCCTCGGGGCTGAGGCAGAAGTCAGTGGAGGCCGAGCCGTGCTCGTTGTGGATGGTGCATCGATACACACCGCAGTCTACGGGGGACGCCTGCACGATGGCCAAGGCGGCCGGCCCCTCATCCCCTGCGCTGCAGAAAGCAGAGACCCTTCTGTGAAAGCCATCACCGAGTCACAGACAGGGCCAGACTGTGGTCCTGGGGTCCTCAGACTCCACTGTCTCTGGCTGCGGTGAATCCAGGCTCTGAGAGCTCTGGGGAGGCAGCGGAATTCCCGGGGCAAGAGCTGCTCCTGGATCCTGCAGGTGTGGTTTGCAGTCCTGTCACTTACTAGCTGTGGGACTTTGGGCAAGTGGCTTAAAGACCTTCGAACCTCAATTTTCTCATCTCTACTATGGGAATAATAGAATCCCCCTCACAGGGCTATTGTGGGGATTCAATGGGGCGACAGATTCAGAGCGCTATGAAAATGCCCGACGCTATCACTGTAATTAGGGAGCCGGGTGAGACGGAGGTGGTATTGGGGGGCTTACCTCCTGCCCACCTCGCCCACTGGGCGCTGATCCTTGGCCCAGGTCAAGACCGAGTCACTGAGGATGTTGAAAAACTGGCACCAGAGCTTCAGGCTACCCGAGGCGTCAGGAAACTGCTCCACCCGAATCTTCCGGATCACCTGTGGGGCTGAGAGCAGGGCCAAGTCAAGAGGAAGAAACCACTTGCCTTCCATCCTGTGCCCTGTCTGGCCACAGCCCTGCCTCCCTGGGCGTCCGTGGTGGAAGACGCTGCGAGAAAACAGGATTCAAGTGTCCCCAGCTGCCTCCCACCTGCCCCTCAGGCTTCCGCCCGAGCCCACCGCACACATCTGGGCTCAAAAGAAGCCGCTTCGCCCTCAGCCCCAGGCTGGAGGGGCTCACGGCCGAGGACACAGACCGCAGTCAAGACAGGAACTTCCGTTTGTATTCCAGGCCCCTAACCCAGAGACCTGCACGCAAACCCCGTCTTCCCGACTGTAATCGAGGGACAAGTCTGGGAAGAGGGGATTGTGGCAATGATGATGACAGAGTTTGAATGCTGCTGCCGCTAGGCTCCGAGCTCAGTGCTTGATTTATTCTATCCCGTTTAGCCTCACAACGCCCCGGGTTGGTCCTGTCATCCCCATTGTACGGAGTGGCGGAACCAAGACAAGATCTAGGTCTTTCGGATTCCATCGGCCATGAGATAAAAATCCCACTACAGAGGTCATTTATAAATCCCCAGTAGGGAGGTGTCATCCCTGGTTGGGGGTGCTGTCAGTGGCCTCTCCGCAGCCCTCCCCACGAAGCCACACCCCTCCCCGCAGCTCACCTTTCAGCAGGTCTTTGGCTTTCCTGGACTTGGCCAGAGCTTCCTGCTTGCCTTCCTCCGGGGCCGGCTCTGTGTCCGGACCCCCGGCCTTGGGGCTGGAGCCCAGGTCTGCTGCTGCCGGCTCCTCCTCTGCCCGTGGCACCTCCAGCAGGCCCGCCTTCCTGCCTTGGGTAGGGGAGCATCTCTCCCGCCCCGGAGTCCCCGGGGACCCGGGCGCCAGGCTTTTCCTGGATCCCCGGGGGGAAACCGTGGGACTCTCCCTTTCTTCAGGCCTGGTCACCTCCCCATCTCCTGCTGCTCTGACCTTAGGGAGGAATCTCTTCCTCCGTGCCCCTAGAGCCAGTTCCTCAGGTGTGGCTGCAGGGAGACCTGTCACAGCCTCCCCTGGGACCTCGTCCTCTGGAGAGCGGTCCTGGGCTCTGGCCTCTGTGGACGGCAGTCCCTGCCCAGGGGCCGCCTGCCCTCCCGCCTCCCCCAGCGGCCCACCCATGGCGCTCTCCTGGGAGGGGCCGGGCCCCTCAAGGGAAACCTCTCGCTGGTCTTCTGAGGCCAGCCCAGGGCCCTCCTCACCTACCACGATGGCGGGGACAGTGAGGGGGCTGATCCCAGGGCCCTGGGAGCCCCGGCCAGCAGCCAGGGCCTGGCGGCCAGCCTGCACCTCGCGGTCCAGGAGGCCGGTGAGGCGGCGGGAGGTGCAGGGGCTCAGCAGCAGGCTCTGCGCGCTCTGCACCAGGTGGTTGTTCTCCACACGCTCCAGGATGCGCCTCGACGTCCGGGGACTCAGCCCGGCCACTTCCATGGTGGGGACCAGAGTGGACGGCGGCTCCAGACCTCCAGTGGCAGCCCGTGCCTGGGACTCTGCCCCTGCTCCACTCATCTCAGGGCTGGATAGCTTTAGCAGCAGAAGCAAGTAGTTCTTCAGGGAATCTATGAGGCCGGGGTCACAGCTCCGG
Organism: Cheirogaleus medius; assembly: GCA_008086735.1. NCBI lineage: Eukaryota > Metazoa > Chordata > Mammalia > Primates > Cheirogaleidae > Cheirogaleus > Cheirogaleus medius. Next base: position 3,554,560 of record VBSM01002223.1, read on the forward strand.
GGGCCTGGGGGCCTCCCCTCCACATCTGGTGCCATGGCGCAGGCCCCCTCATTGCCGGAGGCCATGGTTTCTGGCGGGTGACTCTGGCTGGGGGTCCCCGGCCCCAAGTGCGGTGTGGGGGCAGAACTCAGCAAGGCCTGGTCCCCAGAGGGCAGGAAGGCAGCTGTGCTCACGTGCTGAGAAGTCGGGGCGCTGGGCAGCCCCTCCTTGGGGCTATTGGTCAGGCCAGTCCCGGGAAGAGAGGGCACAGTGGGCGCCTCCTGGCGCAGGCCAGCTGGAGGACAGCCACCCAGATCCACGCACAGAGCCTCCGCTGGCCGCTCCCCCGTGGGGCGCAGGAACTCGCTGTCCTCCAGCTCGGGCTTGACGGGCCCCGACGGCCCTGGCCCTTGGCAGCTCTCTCCTCCCGCCTGCTCCAGGCTCCCCTCGGGAGGCGGCTGTGCTGGGAGCACGAGGCTCCTTGACAGGGGACCCTCAGGGTTCCCCGGGGCTGTGGCTGCTGCCTCCTCAGATCTGAGCATGAAACCAGGTTTTTCGGGGACACAGGACGCTTCTGGGGTCTGTGTAAAACTCTCAATGATCTGAGGAGACATAGGACCCTCTGAAGGTGGGAGTCCAGGGGCTGTGGCCGGTGGGCTGGGGCTGGTCACAGCCTCCTGCTCCAGCTGACCTTTCGTGGCTGAGGGTGCACTCCCCTCTGACTGTGTCCCCTGTGCTTCCTGTCCCCTTCTGTCTTCCTGTGTCCTCTCATCTGCCTGTGCCTTCCTGTCTTCCTGCATCTTCTCACCTGCCTGTGTCCTCTCTACCTGTGTCTCCACCCTTCCCTGTACCATCACATCCTTCTGTGAGCTCCTGTCTGACTGCGGCCTCTCACGCTCTTGTGTCACGACATCCACCTGCGCCTTCCTGTCTGCCTGTGTCCTCTGAGCTGCCTGTGCTCTGTCTCCACGGGTCCTCCCATCCACTGGCACCTTCCCGTCTGCCTGCACATCCTTCTTGCCTCCCGTGCCCTGGTCAGCAGATGTTCTTCCGTCCTCCTGGGTTTCCACATCCATACGTTCGATGGCACCTTGACTTCTGGAGGTGCCACAACCAGCAGAGGCCACGTCGGAGCTGCTGCCGGCTGACACAGTTGGAGCCATGGCTGCCTGGGACTCTGGGACCTGCAAACGTGTGGACGAAAGCAAGGACTTAACTGCATGTGCACTAGAAGCTCTTTCCAGCCTGGCCTCCCAGCCTTCTCTGGCCTCTCCCAGAACCGCTCTGATGGGATCCTGGTGGGGCCTGGCAGGCAGACATATGGCATAGTCCCAGATGCCCATGCCGCCCATCCTAATCTCTGATCCGGAAGCTGGACTAGGGAATATCCAGCATCCAGGCTCAGCTCTGGCCTTTTCCACCTCTTCCTGAAGAAATCTGCCTTTCCTGAAAGACCCTGCTCCTGTGCTACCCTACCCCTCACCCCTGCCCTTGGACAACAGTGCTCCCGGGGCTCCCAGAGCAGTGAATCTGACCTTCTCTCATGGCCCCAGATAGCAATGTGGGTGAAGTGGGAGAGTGCCAAAGGGTCTCCCAATAATGGCCTCCATGACGGCATCCACCAGCAACGCTGAGTGGTGATAACACGATGCCGTCACAACAGGGAGGGTTAATGAAACTTACAAGTGGCACCTATGCCGAGAAGTCAGCGAAACACTATGTCACCCTTGTGAATATCTACTGTTTGCAAAGCACCATGCTCGGCTCCCACATATCACAGACATCACCTCGCTCCTCCTGACAGTGTGCACGCTCACCCCCATCCCAGAGAGAACAATGCTGAGAAGGGATGTGATGAGTCCACTATCAGGTAGTAAGTAAGTGGCAGAGTTTAGATTAGGAGCCAGGTGTGTCTAGCTCCAAATCCCATGTTTTTCGCTATTAAGATTATACTGCAATGCCACCCATTTAGATATGATTATTATAAAAGACTTCCTGTTTAAATATGATGGCATAAGATAGTAATTTGCCTCTTTTCCTCCTGGATATCATCAAAACCAACAAAATAAACAAAAAATAAACAGAGCAAACTCCATTGTTAGTGAAAATAAAACCTACAGCCTAAAGATACAAATAAACAAAAGGATGATAAGGGCTGCCAAAAGCAGACGGATGCAGACACTGGGAGGCGGAGGAGACACAAAAGCTACGGGTGGTGGGGGAGGGGAATAAACCGTGAAGCAGCTCAGCAGGTGTCAGAACATGCCAACAAAAACACAGTTATTAGCACCATAGAGGAAGGACTCCCCTGGAGGTGATAAGCCTGTAGACGGCACATACACGACAGGCACATACAACAGGAGCTGTGGGGCCAGCAGGGACTAGGTAGAAACCAAGCAGAAGACATGGGCAGGGGACCAGCGGAGCTTGGGGGAGTGGAGGAAGGACAGATCTCAGAAAGGAATATTGTTCCCATGAGCTCTGCTTGAGGAAACGACCAGAGGACAAACTTCAGTCAACAAAAAGATGACTGAGGAAACCACAGAGAAAGAACTGATGGTAAGCACTAAATATATTTCACTTATAATACTGTATTAGCATATGTTAAATATTAATGTTGACATACAACAGCAGGAACCAAGACTAAAGCCAAGTGGGGTGTAGAGCGGCAAATCAGAACATCCGCGTGATACGCCCCGATGCTACAGAGACCGCGCAACCAGTGCAGGGTGACCAGGAAGAGAATGACAAGTGGAATAAGTGCCTTGATTACGTCACCACCTGTCCAGGAACCAAAGACATTAACTCAAAGCTGAAAAGCCAAGTGACAAAAATGTAGGCTATTTAACTACACAAAGATATTCACTTAGAAATAAAACTTCAGGCTGATATGAGAGAGAAGATGAATGGGAGAAGGGCAGGAGGAAGCAGAAACACTTCAGTGTTGCTCATTGTAAAAAATAACAGAGAATGACATCTCTAATCATCAGGGAAATGCAAATCAAAACTGCAATGAGATATCACT
>VBSM01002223.1:3576439-3591603 GCA_008086735.1 Cheirogaleus medius
TGCACACACATGCACACACACACAGAATCTACAACTGAGTCCAGGAGAGCGAGGGAGAGCAGCCACCATGCTGGACAGAGACGGGCCGCCTCAGGGACGACAGCAGCACTTCAGCCAGAGGGGCCCCTGGGGGAGACAGGAGCCAGAAGGCCCAGCCGAGGCCCACTACCTCCCCATGTGCCTGCTCTGAGTGGAAGGACCCCAGAGCTACCCCCTTCTCCAAGCCCCAAGGGCTTCCCTCCCAGGTCAGCCAGCAGGGGCACCAGCACAAGTGGCTCTCCCTCACCTGGACTAGGTCCTGATCACAGGAAAACATCACCTATGCCTGGCAGGGCCCTGCTGGGGCTGACTCAACCCAGCCTTGTTTAGGAAATGCTACTGGCAGGGAGGGAGCGAAGGGGGAAGGAGAGGTACTTGTGGTCACTCCATCTCTACAGAGAGAGCCAGGAGCAAAAGAGCCAGTCTCAGCCAGAGATCCATCCATCACCCACCTCTCCAGACTGGGGAGACCTAATTTCTAACCCTTCCCTTCCCCCTTTTCCCCTCTCCTACAGCCTCCACTTTCCCCTTGCTAATAGGAAAAGGCTTGTTTGTGTTGTACTATGGTCATCATAAAGACCTCCTTCCTAATCTACTACATAAAACTCAGGTAACCTGAGACTTTGGATGTATGTGAGGTTGAGGAGGGGGAGGAAAGAGTAAGGTACGACAGTGGACTACGGTATGGATGTCAGAGGTAGGCGGAGCCCTGGAAATCTTACACACTCAACTGATTGCGTTTCTGATCTTAGCGTTGTGCTCCTGAGAAGACTTTGGCCCTGGCTGCTCGTCCTGAGATAAAAGGTTGCTCTTTTGGATTGGGCTGGAAACAAGGAAAAGCTTACTCCATACTTACACTGGGAGTATTCAATAAAATACCCCAAGCTTCTATAAGCCGGACCGTTGCCTGGCATCTCCACGTCGCTCTCAGAGCCCATGGCTACGAGGGACGGGACGGAAGGAGGAAAGAGAGGAGAGCCATCCCCGATACCTGCACCTCTCAACTGGCCCCAGGTCCCCACAGCAGCTGCTGCTACCAAGGCGCCAAAGCTGCAGCCGAAACGAGCAGGCAACGTGGAGAGTAGAAAAGACGCCGATTTTGTCATCAGCACAGTCAGGGTTCGCTGTGGTCATCTGGCAAGTATGCACACTCTGTTTGTGCCAGCTCTAGAGAGGCACGGTGTGTCAGGTGTGCGCCCTGTCCTTACAGATGTCATGTTCCTGTTGGAAAGAGAGACGTGTGAACAAACTGTGACCTGGGGGGTGGAAGAAGAGCTCTCCTGGAAATGCCGGAGAGGCCTGCCCAGAGGGTGAGCCCCTCAAAGAAGGGATGTGCCAGGCAGAGAAGTACCCCTCTGGGTAAAAAGGCAGAATGAACACGCCAGTTATTTTCGTGCCCTTCCCCCAAACAACTACACTACTAAAGAGATTTTTTATCAAAAGTTACATAAAGTTGGGGAGTACAGGCAAGAAGAGCGACAGAAGCAACAAAATTTAGAAGGCTGGAAAGCAGATGGACACGTGCAAACTGATTTAGCAGACGCAAGACAGCTATACCTTACACTCACGGTGGGGAAAACCAAGAACTACCCTTTTAACACCAGAAAATCCCCAAAGGGGGTAAGTGCTGACAGCCAAGCACTTCTGGAACTGGGGGCAAAGAGGAAGGAGGAAAGGTTAAAAGGTGCTTAAAAAGCAGATCTCTGGAATCCTTCACGCACTCGGTACATCCGGGTGCCCACCCCTTCCCTGCCACAGAGGGCGAGGTTATCATCTGGAAATGTAGAATTTGCCCTGAGGGTAAGCCAGCAGAACCGAGGGCATGACTATCCTATGAAAAACAGAAAAATGTAATAGTCACATATTAAAAATAAATGCCTCGTGCTAAGAGCACCACCCAGCCCTCTAATTTGCATAACTGCCAGGAAACCTTTTACAGGGAATCTAGTTACCCCAAGAGGAAGGAACTGAAAAAACTTACTTGGCAGTTCCCAACAGGGACTTCCCTACAGCCAAGATCCAGGTTTTCGGGCCCCTCCTGCTTGCTCAGAACTTCCAACCGCTTTTTAGTCTCCCACTCTTTTTTTCTTTTTTTAGAGATGGGGATGTCACTCTGTTGCCCAGGCTGGTGTGCGGTGGCATCATCATAGCTCCCTACAGCCCTGAACCTCTGGGCTCAAGTGATCCTCCTGCCTCAGCCTCCTGAACAGCTGGGACTACAGGCACACGCCACCGTGCCCAGCTAGTCTCCTACTCTAAATCATTACCTGACAGCCAAAGATTCCTAGATATCTGAGGAAAGCCCGTAATAGAAGACGAAGGACAAAATAAAATTAAACAGAAAAAAGCAAGTAGGAAGAAACACTATGCAGAGAAAAGGAAACTTTTATTTAAAACTATGATTAATAGTCTCAGAGAGCCAAGAGAAGAAAAGAGGATGCTATAGAAAAGGATTTTTTAAAACTCTTAGAAATTAAAAATTCAATAGAAGAGCTTTAAGATAAAACTGAGGAAATCCCCCGGAAAGTAGAGCAAAAAAGACAAATAAATGAAAGGGGAAGAAAGGATAAGAAAATGAGGGAACAAGTCCCGGGGAACAGATGTCCAAACAGGAGTTCATAAATTGAGAACAAAGAAGACAGGAGGATAAAATCAACATCAAAATAGTCCCAAATTTCCCAGAACTAAATGCTCTCAGTTTCCAACTGAAAGCAATTAAGCACGTCCCAGGATGAAGAGACCCGTATCAAAATACGTCATTCTGAAATATCAGAACACTCTTACAAGCTTCCAGGAGACAAACTGGTCACATGCAAAGAATTAGGATCAAACTGTCTTCCCACTATAAACAGCAACATTGGAAGCAAGAAGACAGAGGAGTAGTATCTTTAAAATTCCTAGGGAAAATGATTTTCAACTTAAAATTCTATACCCAGACAGGCTCTCCATCAAAAGATATTTTCAGACACAAGCAGTCCAACATTTACTTCTTGTGTACTCTTTCTAGAAAGCTACCAAGGCCATGCGTGGTGGCTCATGCCTGTAATCCTAGCACTTTGGGAGGTCGAGGTAGGAGGATCACTTGAGGCCAGGAGTTTGAGATCATCCTGAGCAAAAACGAGACCCCCCCTTCTCTACAAAAAATAGAAAAATTAGCCAGGTGTGGTGGCACACGCCTGCAACCCCAGCTACTTGGAGGCTGAGGCAGGAGGATCGCTTGAGCCCAGGAGTTTGAGGTTGCTGTGAGCTATGATGACACCACTGCACTCTAGCCTGCGTGAGAGAATGAGATGAAGGAAGGAAAGAAGGAAGGAAGGAAGGAGGGAGGGGGGAAGGGAGGAAGGAAGGAAGGGAGGGAGGGAAAGAAAGGTAGAGAGGGAGGGAGAGATGAAGGAAGGAAAGAAGAAAGAAAGAAAAGAAAAGAAAAGCTACCAAAACAAAAATGTAGATAAAAAAAGAAAAGAATGTAGAATACAAAAAGCAGAAAATCCACCACAGCAAAGAGGTAAAGGGAATCTACAGGATGACAGTGAAGGGAGATCCTAGGGTGACAACTGTGCACCACACAGAGAAAAACTAAGTCACACTGGAGCAGAGTGACTCAAAGGGGAGAGCGGTCCCGGGCTGGCCATCACAGTGCCCTTTGCTACTGCACCATCTTCGGGACCTGAGGACACCACTGGAGGCAGAACTTCAATAAAGCCAGGAAATAAACCAAGAAAGATCCAGAAAGCTGGATCAAACCCAGGAGAAAGGCAAAGGGAAGGCCCAGGATAACAGCTGTGTATCAGGCCTATGAAGGTACCAGTTCGGATAAAAGAAGAAATGGAGATCTCCCAGAGGGGTGTCTCCCAGGAAAGCAGCAGATTACTGTTGGCATTGACCAGGTGGAACACTGCATTGGGAGTCTATTAGCAGGTATAAGAAAAATTAGCAATAGAAACTATAAAACCAAATAGATTAAAAACTAAGGAAAGTACTAACCTTAAGAAAAACAGAAAAAAAGAAATAAATCATAGTACACTATAATGTTCGATTATGAATAATATCACATAGGCACAATAAGGTAAACGGTAAATGTTGATATAAGCAAAAATTATGATATGACTATAATGAGAAGGTAAGTTTAGGGAAACAGAGAAAATGATGGTGTAAAAGAGCCGATTCCTCATCTACTGTAACAGGAAGATATAATAACGGTGAACATCTAAACTTGAATACTCAGAAATATTCCCATGTTACTCAGCATGATGAAAATGTAGACCGGCCAGAAGGGAGAGCTAACAGCTGAGAACAGCTGCTTCTGGGAAGATCAACTGGGGGGTCTGAACTGCCGTATTTTGATATATGCCTTTTAGCAGCATTTGAAGTCTTAAACTGTGCACCTATGTTAATCTGGCACAATAAAATGTAATTTTCTTTAAAAAGAAGGGGTAAGGGACTTTTAAATAGAGAAATCGCATCTGCAAGACCCTGAAGTAGCGGAAGGACGGGGCTTCTCTAGGAAACTGTCGGTGCCGCAGACGCGCGGGAGACACAGGCACGGGCCGCAGCGAGGGGCGCTGCAGACAGAGAAGCCATGTCTCCTCCTCCCCAGTTTTGTGGACTCTGGCAAGTCGTCTAGCCTCTTCCAGTTTCCTCCTCTGTGAAGTCTGACTGAAAATAGCACTTACTTCACAGGTTTTGTAAGACTCCAACGACAATGGGAACAGACAGCTTGCGAAACGCACCGTGCCGTACAAAGGTAAGGGATGCTGGCCTGTCTCCGGTCCCTTGGAGCAGAGTGTTCTCAGCCTGGAGCTCAGAGGGCTCTGAGTAAGGGTGAGAACTGCCCATGGGAACCCAATCCCAGAGAAGCCGTTTCTTGGCTGGGGCAGACAGATCCCGCAGAATCAGGGAACGTCGCAGCTGGAAACCACCGATGCCTTGATTTAGAAAAGACGGGCGCTCGGAGGGTTCCTGGACCTGGCACCCTTGAACTGGTGTCTGCACAGCTGGGAGGGGTAGGTGCCCCTTGGTGGGCCCTGCAGGCCCTGAGGTAGGTCAGGCTGGTGCAAGGGGGACTGTGCTGGGCGGTCTGGGGGAGGGGCAGTGCCTGGAGCAGCTTCCTGGCACTGCCACCCTCATCCCCCTCCCCTTCCAAGGAGTATCACTCTTGCCAGTCTGTTGCTTCAGATTCCACCACGGAGCTCAGTGGAACGCAAATGCTACCAGTCTTAATGTCTAACACTTACCTGGCATTTACTGCATGCAGGTACTATTCCAAATGCTTTGCAGGTATTAACTCACTCAGCCTCCCACAACCCTACAATGCTTGTGCTGTTATTATCCCCACTTTACAGATGAGGCAGCTGAGAGGTCATGTCACCTGCTCAGTATAATAACTGGAAAGGGAACTTTCCCTTTCCAGGATTGCAAGCCAGGCATCCTGCCTCCAGGGTGTGCGATCACTGCGTGTCACTGCCTCTCCGCCGCTGAGCCTCAAACTGCTCAACTGTAAAATGGGGACATTCGGGGAGATGGCCTCAAAGATCTCCTTCAATTGAACTAAGATTGGGCAGTCATGTCTGAGGGTGAGGAAACGTCACTGAGGATGGGTTTGGAAGGAGGACAGCAGGGTCCCAGCTCCAGAGTGGGAGGAGCCAGGGACAACAGCCCACACAGGGAGAGTAAGCTCCAGGGAAAGCTGAGAAAGCAAATGTCGGCTTGCAGCTTTATACACACAGCCCACCACCCTCCACGCCTGTCCCCACAGCCTCCGTGGACCCTGCTCTGTGCAGAGGCCCTGGCGCGGAGCATGCGGACAGCCTCATTACCTGTGACGATGCAGGTGAACCTGACGTCGCTGTCCTCGGACACAGCCCGGGACTTGAGCGTGGTCTCAAACAGCGGCTGGGTCTCCTCTGTGAGCTGAGCGATGATGGAGCAGAAGGTGCTCCTAGGAAAGGCAAGGAGCTGTTCAGAGCCGCCCGCCCCACACACACACCACAGCCTGGCCTCCGAGGCCGCCTAAGCCTTACCAGGCCTGTCCCTCATCCTGTGGCCAGAGCTCCAGCCCCTGGGCAAGTCTGTCTTCAAGGCAGCCTGTGCCTCTTGCTGGGTGAGGGGCAGGGATGGCACCAAAGGACCATATGGACTTCTGACCGAGTCCCGTTACCATGGGCAGGCTGCTGACCATGGGCCATGCTCCCGAGCATGCCGGACTGCCAGCCCAGGTGTCCCCATGCCATCCTCACTGGTGGGGGGGCTTGCTTCACCCCCCTCCTTTCATCTCCAGGGAAGCTGGTGCATGGGGGAGACACACACCTGGACAGGTCAAGCTCAGAGATGGAGCCCCAGCATAGCAGAGCCTTCGTTCATGCCAAAGAGGGAAAAGCCAGCCAACCCTCCAGGACCCAGAGCTCCTAAGAGCTTGGGAGCCTTTCCTAGAGCTTGTGCTCATAAATAAGCGCCTCCATCTGTGAGCTAAGACTCATGGTGGACCAAGAAAAAGCTGGCCAATGCCAGGGGTCTAGACCCAAAGGTGGACTCTAATTGCTAGGGGTATCAGAACACAGAGACCCAAATGAATTCTGATCCCAAACAGGGCTGTGGAACAGCGCTGGAAAGCCAGCTGTGGGTCCCTTGCTCCAGCCCTGGCTACCACGTGCGTAGTGGAAACATGGGTGGCAGCTCCTGAACCAACCACGGGACGGCCAAGCCACAGACAGATCCACCCCTGCGAAAGCCAGAACTTTTAGTTCCCAGCGACAGTCCGTCTCCCAGATTTCAGGGGCGTCTGTGGGCTTACAGAGTCCAGCCCAAACTCACCACCAACGCTCAGGGCTCACAGTCTTCTCCTTCCTGGGCCCAGGAAGCAAACCACAGTGCCAGACCCTTCCACGGGCCAGCACAGACACAGTGCGTTTCCAGGGGTGAAGCGCCACCACAGAGCCACGCTGTGCGGGGCACCAGCCGCGCCCTCCTCCCCCTCCCAGGCACGCAGCCTCACGTGAGCAGCAGGGAGGGCTGTGAGGAGTAAAGTGGACAGAAGCAGGAGGAACCGTGGTGAGAAAGACAAGTCATTCAAAGGTGCCTTCCCTGTGCCACACAGGCAGGTGGTCAGCCAAGGGCAATGGCTGTCGCCCGTGACCTCTCCAGCGGCCACGGGAGAGTCTGCAGGAGCACAAGCAAACAGGGCCCATGACCCTGCACACCAAGTGGGGAGGAGGTTCCACATTCACTGCATCTGTTCTGTGCATAGCAGTCTAGACCTGAGTGTGAGAGAGCGGCTGCATCCCAGGAGGAGCGTCCAGAGTCAAGTAAGACTTCTGGACAGATGGGGGCCAGCCATGGTCTCTCCACAGGGGTGCAGATGTCGGGGCATCCAGGGGGTTGGCAGGAGCCCTCCCCCAACAAAGACTACCCAAAACAAGGATCCCAACTCCTCACACACCTGAGATTTGAGCTGGGTCTGCAGCTATCCATAGTCTATATTCTTCCTGTAATGCTCTCTCACTTAGAACTCATCTGTCCAAGAAGCTGTTTCTTTTTCTTTCCTTTCCTTCCTTTTTTTTTTTTTTTTTTGAGACAGGATCTTGCTCTGTAGCCTAGGCTAGAATGCAGTGGCATCACGGCTCACTGCAACCTCCAACTCCTAGACTCAAGCGATCCTCGTGCCTCAGCCTCCTGAGTAGCTGAGATTACAGGTGCACGCCACCGCACTCAGCTAATTTTTCTATTTTTTGTAGAGATGGGGTCTCGCTCTATTTCTCAGACTGGTGTCAAATCCTTTCCCTCTTAAGCCACTCAGAAATAGAGGGTCTTCAGGACCTAGGCTATCAACTGCCTCAACACTCAGGAAATACAACATCTGAAAACATTTCCTGCTACTATCACACTAACAACAATTTTTGACTTTGGGAAATACCAAATTTAAACCACCAGTTGCTAGAAACTAACGGTCAACATAATCACAGTTCTATGATTCTGTAACTAATTCAAAACATCTCTAATTATGTCCTCCCTACATAATTTGAATCCTACCTCATCCATGAACATAAGCCTAGATCCGATATTCAGCTTAGACTCTTACGTATGAAGCTTCTTGGGCAAGTCTAAGAAAATCATTTCAGTAACTGGATAAGTGAGAAAACAGAGAAACTATGCTTCAAGAAAATTTGCATAAATAAGTGCTCATGCTAGATATTCAACAACAAATAGTTATTTTATTTCACTACTCTTTTTGAATGGAAAAGAACACTTATCTTCTCAAACTTTCCACACTAGGTCCATATATATATATATAGTTTTGTTTTGTTTTTTAATGGTCTCACTCTGTCACCCAGGCTGGAGTGAAGTGGCATGATTACAGCTCACTGCAGCCTCGAACTCCTGGGCTCAAGCAATCCTTCTGCCTTAGCCTCCCGTGTGCCACCATGCCTGGCTAATTTTTTTTTTTTTTTCACTTTTTATGGAGACGGGATCTAGCTATCTTGCCTAGGCTGGTCTCAAACTCCTGACCTCAAGCATCCTTCACACCTCGGCCTCCCAAAGTGCTGGGATTATAGGCATGAGCTAACATAAGCTATATTATAAAAAATGTTTATGTTGGAAAACCACAAGTAACTGTCGAAAGCCATAGCTAGATGAAAGCCCGCCCTCTAGCGAAGTGGGTCTGCAGTGTGTTTGCGGGGACGGGGAGAGTCACTTATACACTGTCATGCCGACTGGATGTTGCACACCTTCTCGTTGCCATGAGCTTTCTCTCCCAATCCTCCAAACCACATGGATGTGGGATGGGCACTGAGTGCGCTGTGTCCAGTCCCCTAGAAAGCCAGGAAGTCCACACATCTGGAATGATCTTGACACCTCTGAGTCCTCTCAACTCCACGACTTCATAAGGATATCACAGACTAATCCTGGGTCTCTAAAGAACATCAGCATCGTGGGGGGTTGATGTTCGAAGGGACCTAACCTTGCCCTTAGGTTAGGTTTGCTTTGTCCTCTCTCTTTCAGCACTTACACACTCCACTCTGGATTAGTCGTGATATCCTCTCTGCCACCGTGAGCCACACAGCACAAAGGCTCCTCAGTGGTCATCCCCAACAAGGACCACATACATGGTAAGTGATAATTGTGTCTGTAGACATGATTAGCTCTTCAGACACCAGTTAGCTATTCAGAAATCTTTCTCTACGTAGAGAAACTGTAGCCAACTCCCCCCAAATCTATCAGAGCCTGGGATGAGGCCCACGTGGTGGGAAGTAGCCAGGAAATGTTCCCGCTTCGATCATAACAGTCAGTTCACCCAGGGCTAGAGAGCTGTCCCCAGCTCAGGAGGCAAGAGGACAGTCATTCAACCTGCAAACCTGGACTGTGAGCCTGCCTGAGCCTTGCCCTGGCCTGGCAGCAGATTCAGAGATTAAGCCAATGCAGGAATACACTAACATGGTATTCTATGGTCTCCCAGAGTCTAGTCTGCAGGAATGGAGGGAAACCAAAGGAAAAGAAAATTCAGAGAAAGAGGAGGGAAAAGGAGAACTTAATTAAGGGACTGCAGAAAAAAATTTAAAAGGCAGTTGCCATGGTTAGAAGAAGATAGATAATAAGGTGTCACACCTAGATATGTGGCTACAAAAAACATGAAAACCTAGGATGGGGAAGAGATGCATCATGTGCCTGGTGACTTCCTGTTCTGTTCTCACGGTGCCCCTCCCAGGGGCACAGAGATGTCATTACAGGCATCTCAGGGACCCCTGCCTACATTGCTATTCCTGAGTCCCTGTGCCCCATGCAAGCATCCACTCTGGCCCCTGTGAGAACCACGCCCACATGAGTCCCCTCACACACCCTCCCCACCCCATGCAGCCTGGTTAGTGCACGAGCAGTCACTCGGTGGCCCCTCAATGCCCAGACCCAAGAAAAAAGCAGTCAGAGAAATGTAGTGCAATATGCATTTACCTTCCAGAGCTGGGGTGAGACAACCGGTTGCTTGATAAGCTAAGCAAAAACAGCAAATGGAATCATTAGGCCAAAAAAGCAAGGAGGGGAGGAGGCGAAATCAACAGTCGCAAACTATTAATCGGCCACCATCTGGGGCCCAGAGGCCTTTCTATTAAAAGGGACCAGCTGTCTTAGTTGGCCTGCTCCGGTTAGCAAGTGGCCTCACCACCGGACACCAGTGTATCTGAAACCAAGAGCTCGTTAAAGGCAGCAGAGTCCAGGAAAATGGTTAGGCAGGAAGGAGGCCCTATGGGGCTATGCTTTGAAAAAGGTGTGTCTCGGGCACTTGGGTCACTGCCCCCAAGAGCGAGGCTTATAGCTGCCTGGCATGTTTCCCCACCCTGCAGCACACCAGCCTGGGGGCAGCTCCTGCTTCAACCGTTGGCCCCTTGGAAGAAAAGAGCCCCATTCCTGGAAGTCCCCTGACAGGCTGGGAAGGAGACAGGTGGCTTGGAGAACACCCACCATTAATATGTTAAAGTACAAACCAGCTGGGAGAGTGAAGAGAAAAACAAAGCGGTTAATTCAGCAGGAGCTGGGAGGTACCCGGGTCCATCAGACCAGCACAAGGCCCATCCTACCTGGAGGCCCTGATTGTCCCCTGCCATCTGGGCAGGTAGGAACGGACACTAACTGGGGACTGTGTAGGCCACTGAGGGGCGGGGACCCACACAGGGCTGCCCCTTAGTGAGCTCCCACCCACTGGTCTGAGCCGACTCTTACCTTCCCCTCCACCTTTCCTAACACAAATCTCTCCAGTGGGCTCCAGATCCCAGCTCACCCACACTCCCTCCCTGCAGCTGTCCCTGTTGTGAGAAAAGCTCTCACTCCTTGGTCCGCAGCCCGGCCTGCTCCATGGCACTTGTGGTCTACATCTCTAATCACAAGAAAGCTCTACTACTATCCCATCTCTTTGTAACTACAAAACAAACTCATCCTCTTCCCCCAAACCTGGCTTCCCTCCTCCCCAGTGCTCCTGGTTTGTGAATGTCGCTGGCGTTCTCCCAAACTCCTAAGCTCAAAACTTGACATCGTGTATTCCTGCCCCTCCTCCGTCCCCCAAACCCAGCCAGTCAACAATTTTTGGCCCTTCTTTCTCCTTTTCTCAATACTCCTGCTGTTGTGCCCTGACCTAGACCCTCCCGGCTCCATATTTGGTGACCATCTCGACCCCCTTCTCCTTATCCCCTCCTATCGCACCACTTCTCTGAACAAAATGCTACCGTCCCCCACTGTAGGTTATGCTGAGCCTCCCTCCTTGGTTAGGCATCTACTAATCTACTCACACCCCACTACAACCGTGGTTCTCTCTACCTCCCAACACTCAGGTGCCACTGCAGCCAGACCTGTCCCTAACTGGCACGGACAAGTCCATTCCTGGCCTCTGAGCCTTCGCTTTTGTCCTCCCTGTTTGGAAAGTCCTCCCTCCTTCCTTCTGCTCAACTAAGTCCTGTGCACTGAGCCTTCACACCTAGCTCTTTTGTAGCTTCTGCGGCTCCCAGCACAATGCTGGGCATACGACGGGTATTCAACTGCTGTTCTATAGAAGGAAGAGAGAGAGGAAGAAGAAGAAAAAGGAAGAAGGAGGAGGAGGAAGAAGGGGAAGGAGGGGCGGGAGAGGGGAATGGGGGAGAGGAAGCAAGGGAGTGGGAGGTGAAATGCATTTTTCAAGCAAGAAAGGTCCTGCCCGCAGAGGGAGCTGCCACTCCAGGAAAGATGGAAAGAACAGCTCAAAAGTGCAGCTGCCTTTGCTCAGAGCTTTAAAAATCCTCTGGAGACTGCGTGGGCAGAACCTCCCATGGTTCCAAGGCACTGACCAACTCCGTCCTTTCCTGACCCTAAGTTTCCTTTGTCTCTCTCCTTAGAATTGAGAGAGTTCTTCTTCTCTGGGTCTGGACTTCTTCCCTGGGAAGAAGAGGGGGAGAGTTAGCTTTCTCATTCGGAGAGGCAGATGACAGGTTCCACAGGACCCACCTGCAGGGAATGAACTGGGATGGCTGGCCCTCCCCAGCAGTCTCTGGAGCTGTCTGGGAAGCTCTGCTCCCTGGACCCATTGTCCTGCTTTCTCTAGGCCTTGCCCTTCCATGGTTGGTCTGTCCAGGGGCAGCCCTGAGCCAGTGGAGGCACCTGGTCTTTGGGAGGCGGAAGCCCTGCCTGTGCCTGGCAGACTGGCCACAGCCAGGCTCAGGGCTCTCGCCCAGGCAGGGGCTCCCCACTTACTGCCTCCGACGGGGTCAAAATCACAGGCACCGAATGTGGGTGCAGAAAGGCTTTAAAGTGTTCTCCATGCCACCTTCATCTTACAGAATGGGAATTCAGGGCCCAGGAAGGAAAGGTCTCCTCAAATGGGAGCAAAGTTGGCCTGGGGAAACCGGGACTGGCTATGGAAGCAGGAAGCCTCCATCCTTCCTGGCTTTCATCTGCTCTGGGATGTAAAAGGCCCTGGGAAAGTCCTATTCTGATACCTCAGTTTCCCTGAAAGCCCTAAACAACCTGACTGACCCAAGCAGAACAGCAGAGGTTATTTCAAAACCGTGTGCAGCAACATCACGGGTTCTGCTGTTCCTCTGAGCCCACCCAGACCAGGGCCTCCAAGAAATGAGAGGATGGGGGCTTCTGGAACTTCTGAGTGTCCCACAGAAGCTAATTGGTAATAACTGCTTCCACCCAACTGTGGTCCCTTGACCTACTCCAGCCTCCCCACACCCCACCTTGCTATAGGGTGAGGCCCTAGACGCTGAGTGGCCTAGGAGGCTGGGCCTACAGCTTGGTGGGACTAACTGTGTGTTGGGCTCTGTCCCCAGTGGGCACTGGAAATATCCTTCAGCTGACACTTGACTGGAACCCCCCCAAAGCTGTGGGGCAGGTGGAGGTCAGGTATGTGTGGGGAGATGGGTTCTGGCCCCAGGACCAAGGCTTCTGTGCCCCGCCACCAGCCCGGCTGGCCATCAGCTCCTGGGGCAGCCATCTTCACAAGCGCCATGAGAAATGATGCCTCAGGAGCTCCAGGACAGCCATCCGCAAAGGCAGTCCTTGAAAACGTTGGGGCGAAGAGTGAGTGGAGACAGAACTTGCCTCTCAGTCAGGACTCTGGGACAGTCAGGGCTCGGCTGGCAAAGCTCTCAAGGGACTCTCTCTCTCTCCTTGTCTGTTGGGCCCCTCCCCATCCTCACGGGCAGTCGGGCCTTGCTAGAGAACTGTCTACCCTGCCCCCAGTGCGGCCCCATTCACACCCTCCCCACTCTAGCCAAAGGCTTTTCCAGAGGCCAGAGAAATCTAGCTCCCCTTGTCCCTCAGAACCTGTGGGGTCCTGTGGCCAGCTGGCCGGGGCAGTGAGAAACTCTGCAGGGGACAACACACAGCCCAAAGTCCAAGGCCAGAAAACTCTCTCTCCCACTGTCCCTGTCCTGCCCCCTCCAAATACTTGATGAAAAGAGACTCCCTTTGAGAGCATTCCCATTTAGGTCCAAGGACACTTAAGCCAGCCACTTCTGCCCCACCTCTAGCTCTCAGGCTGGCACACTGCTCTGTGCTCGTGAGGTGTGCAATTAATATTTACCTACAACTGCTCAGCTAGGCACAGGCCTTTTCCCTAACAGCCCAGATCCCCTGCCTTCCTGGTTCTGCCTGGTTCCCAAGTCACCCTTCCCTCCCTTCCTCCACTGCTGTGGTGTCCAAGAAGGATCCGCTTCCACCTCTTCTATTTGTCCCACTGGTATTTTCCAGAGGCCAAACACAAGAGGCAGAGCCCAGACAAGTCACTGCCACAAGTGTGAGACAAATGTGAGGCTCCTACAAGGGAGTCAACTTCACTACGGAGTGGATAGAATACATGTCCGAATTTCATTCCGGTTTATCTGTGGAGCCAGGACTTGGGAGGTGGAAGGGGCATTCTTTCCTGGCAGCCAGGGGCCTTGTTGTGTCTGACTCAGTCACTAACACCAGTCCTCAGCCCTGCCCCAGACATGTGACACCATTTGACGAGTTTTATGCAGAAACAGGTTCCGGTTACATTTGAACTTTTCCAACTCCAAGGTCAATAGGACTCAGCCAATCCATGAGGAAGTGCCTGGAACTTTTCCTGAATGCCCTTGATACCTGTTCTTGTGCGGTTTTAGGAACAGAGAACAGGTCTCTAGACAGCATCTCAGAGGAGTGGCTGTGTTCGACATAAACGTACAAGCCCGAGAGGGCTATGAAACAACCACTATCCCACAGCGAAAGCGTCACATTTCCCTTTGGAAAATAGGTTCCAGAGGTGGAGGGAAACTGAGCTGCCCAGAGGGGCAGGAAGGGTCTGTCTCCATGGCAATGCACCTGTGGCATGTGTCCTGTGTGTGTCGTGTGTGTTTGTGTACCTCTGAGGAGTGCCTGTGGCTTCTCTATTGTCCCTGTACCTTTCTATCTGGGCAGCTAGCTCCTGAAACAAAGCATCCACACCTCTTTAACTCTTAGAAGACCAGGGAAGGGCCCATCAGTTCCCTGCCTCCCTTGGCACTTCGCTCCCGAACTGGGCAGGGCAATAGGCTCCCTCAGAGCTGCAAGTCCTCAAATCCCGGACATCCCCAGACGGGGCCAACCAGCACCTCATCCGGCCCCTTCATCTCCGCGCCCCGCAAAGACCCTACGGATGACCAACGTCCTGGACCCAGAGCAGGGCCGTACTTACACAGGGTTATTTCTTCCTGTTGAATCTCCCCCACTCAGGGCAGCCCCAGTAGCGCCCCTGCCTCTCTCTCCACCCCCACCCAAGTGCTCTCCCTCCCTTCCTGCCAGGGAGGAATTTCAGCCACTCTGGCTGTCCTTATCGCTGGCTGTGGAATCCAGTTAAATGTGGAGTCCAGGGAGTAGCGGAGTGCGGCGGGGGAGGTAAGGGAAGCCTTCAGGCCCTGGTGAGATCACCCCAAAGTGGGGCCTTTCTCCTCCCTGGAGCCTGCACTGCCAGAGGCCTGAGGCCCACAGGCCGTGAGGGGCCGGTCCAGCCTGGCCACGGCCCCAGGCCTTGGGCCTTCGGACTGAGAGCTCTGGGGCCCGTGCTCAGCCTAGGCCTCCAGACGCCAGGCCGCCCTCGCGCCGGCCGGGACCACAGGACCCTCGGAGGGCCTTGCCCGCGGCCTGCGCCCGCCGCCCGGCCCCTGGGG
>VBSM01002223.1:3591703-3604206 GCA_008086735.1 Cheirogaleus medius
ATCCCCGAGAGCATCCAGAAAGTGCCTACAGCTAGACGGTTATAATTGTTAGGCAGCCAGAGCAAAGGAGTGCAACCCTCTGTTCCCAGAGTTGCACCACATCCCTGGCTTTCCCTCACGCTGTTGGGTCCCCCTGGCAACTACCTTGCTCCTATATGATCCCACCCCTGGCCTCAGTTGCCCCGCGTGTCACTCAAGCCAGGCTGTTCGCGGTGCCCTATCTCCCTGACCACAGACCCAGGCTGTGCCAATTCAAGTTCTTCACCAAAGTTTTCGAACTTGAAATTGGTAAAGAAAACCAGTCCCTCTGTGGGGGAAATCCATGAATTGTGAGGCCCGAGCTTGCAGCAGAGCAGCCACGTTTCCGGAAGCTGACACAGAGAAGCAGAAGCGATGGGCACAGAGTCCGGGTGGCTTTCCTCGTTGCAGGTGTTCCTGAGGTCCAGCTCTGTCCCTGGCCTCCTGCAGGTCAGTAGTTCAAACTTGCCTTAGAATCTGTGTGCCAAAAAAGTTCTCCCTTTGCTCAAGCTGCTTCAAACTGGGCTTCTGTTAGTAGAATTTAAGTATCCTGACCAATACGAAAGCGTTTTCTCCTAGTGATCCCAAATCTGTGTCCTGGCCACATCCCCCCTTTCATTCTTGTTCTTGGTGCTCTGGAGGTGTGCTTATTAAAACCTCTTCAGTCATCCACGGAGTCGTCCTTCAAATATTTGAAAACCCACTTGAAGTTTTGGTTCATTTCTTTAAATCTTGTGAACACCGATGTGTCAGGTTAGGTCACGTAATCTCTGCCTTCAATAAGCTTACGGTCTAATAGGGGAGGCAGGCAAAATATAACGCAGGGTGAATCATAAAATTATAAAACTCTGTATAAGGTAGCATAAAAGCATAAAGAAAAGCGTTGTGAGTTTTGCCTGGAGATTTGGTAAGGACAGTTTTATAAAGAAGCAACTAAAGGTTGAGAATGTTTTTGGGTTTTTTTTTTTGAGACAAGAGTATCCCTCTGTCCCCCGGGCTAGAGTGCAGTGGGTGTCATCGTAACTCACAGCAACTTCAAACTCCTGGGCTCAGGAGATCCTCCTGCCTCAGCCTCCCAAGTAACTAGAACAAGTCTTGCCACCACGCCTGGCTAGTTTTTCTATTTTTGTAGAGACAGGGTCTTGCTCTTGCTCAGGCTGGTCTCAAACTCCTGACCTCAAGTGACCCTCTGGCCTCAGCCTCCCAGCGTGCTAGGATTACAGGCATGAGCCACCACACCTGGACTTGAGGATTCTGAAAATTACATAGGTGCTCACCAAGTAGACTGTTAGGGATGGGGGGCAGGAGGGACAGAATATTCCAATAGAGGGAACAGCATGTATAGAGGTATGAAACAGCCTGGCATGCGTGTCACCCATGTGTAAAGGAGATGGGAGAGAGTAGAACTGGTAGAGAGAGAACCAGACAGGGGCTCGAGCCTGAAGGCCTTGCCTAGCACACCGGGGGACCTAGGCTTCCCTTCTATGCCATTTCTCATATGACAATGGATATGGTGCCACTAGTTACTCTAGGGACCCTCCAACTGACCGATTTCCTTTTGAAAATGTGGCCTCTGCAGAGCTTAAATCACCACAGCAACCTACAACTAAATTAACACCTCTCTGGGTCTGGGCTCCACACATTAACAACAACTTTTTTGGCGGCCAAATTATTTCATTGACTCCTGAGCCTGTGAGATTTCAACATGAACCACTGTTCATTTAAGTTTTTCCCACTCCTACTTATAAAGTCTTTTTTATCCTAAGTGCAAAATCTTACCTACTTTTGTTTTGTTTTTAGTTAAATCTCATCTTCCTACTCTCATATTCCCTCTCTTTCTCATCTAGATTTTTTTTTTAACTCTGCCCATCATCCAGTATTAACCTATAGGATAATCTATCCTTCCCAGCTTCTTGCTATCTGCAGATTTAATAAGCAGGCTTTCTCTGTCTGCAACCAAGTTCATGACGATAGGGGCAGAGCTGAGTAAGGAGTGTCAAGGCACATAGGGATGGAGAGATCAGTAATGTCTTTCCTCTCTCTAGCTACAGAAAGAGGACGTGGAAAGCATGTTGTCTAACAAGGACTAGGCTAGCAGTCCAGAGACTAATCCTGCTTTTCCACTGAGCAGGTTTGAGACCTTGGGCAAGTGGCTTTACCACGCCTGAGCTTTAGCGTTCTCCTTTGTGAATGGGAGTGGGGCATTCCATTTATGATTCGGAAGGTCGTAGCTGTTTATTCAGCAAGTATTTATCAACTACTAGCTACTATGTTGAGGGTACAGAAATGAACAAGAACTGTCTTCCCTCAAGAACTTCTCAAGCCTGAAGATAGAAAAATTAAAACAGAATCTTCATAAATCCTCTGATGGAGTTTTGCACCTGGTGTTGAAGCACATGCTCTCGATCTGTGTTAGGAACAAGGTAGTACAAGGCAGTCAGTGTTTGCCATTCAATGGGAGTACTGATGGAGTGCTGTAGGAATTTGTAATTGGTGCCAGGATCCCTCCTCTTGGTTGTGTTGAACTTCCTGGGGCCCCGGAGTAAACTGGGTGCTTGTGGTAGGAAAGCCTTGGGCTACTGTTATTAGCACGCTTAGCGTAACGGGGGAAGCGTAACGGGGGAAGCTGCTCCCTGTCAGAGTGTGGTGGAGTCTCCCAGGACACTCAGACCCCACTGTCAGCCTCCCTCAACAAGGTCTGGATGAGTTTGAACATGCCTTTTATTTTGACTTAGTTCCATCTCTTCCCCATCCTTCTCAGCGCTCTCTCTTCCAATGCTGACAACATTCAAAGGGGACAATCCACCCTCCTCTGAAGCGTTGGCCATGGTACACATCACCCAATACTCACCCCCAATATGTGTCATATTTATTAGCTATCAGGACACCACTCCACATTCTTCACCATCAGCCACCTGCATTTACTGAAAACAATGGCTACCTCACATTGACTGCCACTGTGTACCAGAATCTCGTCCCCTGCCATCATCCATGACAGCCAACACCTTGGCAGCAGGTCCACTGACCTTGTCCCTTCAAAGACCTTCACTCTCACATCTCCTTAGCAACCTAATCAAATGCCCACCACTTGAACCTTGTCACCAGGAATTTCTCTACCTCTAAAATGCCATCCTGTTATCCTTCCACCTCCCAAGCCTATACCCTCAGCTTTTGGGCGACTCCAGACCTCAACTCCCCCAAACTCCACATTCTTGGGTTCCTTCCTAGCTGGCTTCTCTGGTCCATCCCCACCTCATTCCCATATCCACATGGACATGCAGTAGAGTGGACAGTAACTTCAGGGATCTCATTTCACTTGCCCTTGACCTTCTACTAAGTTTACCTCGCTGGTTTCTAACCTGGAATCTGGTTGTGGGCTTCTTCTTGCTCAAGGGAGGGCCAGCATTTCTGGTTTCCAACCTGAGTACGGTCTCAGGCAGCTTGGCGATCCTTTTACATTCTCCCAAGCTGACCTTTTCCTTTCCCTGCGGCAACTGTTTCCAACAAGATTACAACCTCCCCTTTGCCTTCCTCACTTTCGATGATCAACTGTCCCTTCAAAATGCAGGGGAAAGTGAGACCATCGGGCAAGAACGTTGACTTTGAAGGACAGGTTATCTGTATCATCCCTGTGTCACTCTAACCTCTGCTTCCTGTGTTTTGCTCCTTATAAGACCCCAAACTTCTGGCCTTCTCAGAGCCCTGTTCTAACAGCTCTCTATCTTCCCCGGGCTGGCCTCCTTCCTCACATCTGAAGATGATCAGATGTTTGCTTCTCCCTGAAATATTTACCCTTTCACTTCCTTTCACTACTAACTTCTCAAGAGCCCAGGGGGAACCAGCCACGATATCAAGCAGTAATAGGTACCAGAATTGGGTTATTAAGTGTAACCATTGGCCTCCTGAACAAGGCAGAAGCAACCCAATGACTAGACCTGAAACATGTCAGAGCCAGGCCCACTCAACAAAAGTAGCCAGATGCCAGTCCCTGAGGAGCTCCTAGGGGCCAGGGTTGGTTGCCTGGCCTGGGGCAGGGAGAAGTCTCAGGGGAGGAGTGTGGCCCCAGGTGTGTGGAGGGGAGGAAAGAGGGGGCAGGGACTGATCAGGGTTGGCAAGAAGGGCCATCATTAAGGCCACTGCAGGGCCTCAGTGATGTCTAGATGCTGTTGGAGGTGCCCCAGCCTGTGCCTGGGCATGTCCAGGGAGTGGGGGATGCTACTCATCCAGACAGCGCATTTCATTTTCAGGTGGGTTTTCCTTTTATTCTGAGTCAAATTCTGTTCTGGAGCCACAAAGAAGTCTAGACTCCTTGTTGATATAATAGCCCTGCAAAGGTGTCAAAATATTGATCATGAAATATATATATATATATATTTTTTTTATTTTTTTTTTTTTTGAGACAGGTCCTCGCTCTGTTGCCCTGGCTAGAGTGCAGTGGTGTCATTGCCTTGGTCTCCCAGAGTGCTAGGATTACAGGCAAGAGCCACTGCACCCTGGCCTGATATATCTCTTTTCTTGATGAAATATAAAATTCCTTCAATAGCTCCTTGAACAAAACGGCACTGAGCGCCTCACATCGTTCAGGATGTTCCTCTCTGGACGTGTCCACTCTGCCAACATCCACCTCAAGCTACTGTGCCATGAACAGTCGTAATTCACTGTGAGCTTTTTAGGGCAAAGTATAGTACAACTTTCATCAACTTTGTTCTGGTCAGTAGATTTTCCAGGTCTTATTTTGCTTTTTTGGCATGCATGTGCACTCATGCCTAGGTGGCCTTTTCCACAAGCTGTGGCACAGCACTGGCGTCAGAGGTCAGCAAGAACCCCCTTATGAAGCAGCATCAGCTTCCACTCCAGTCCTCAAAGCTCCCCAGAGCTGTGGCCCATCTCAGTGTGAATCACTAATAGGGTGGCAGTCAAATACCTGCCCACCCCCTCCAGTGTTTCCTCTATTTTTCCTTGTCTTGATTCCACTCATTCTAAAGTTAGGTCTTAGCTCAAAGCTCAACAAAGCCCAAATCTCTGCTGGTCTTGCCCTCCCATGGGAACCTACTGCGTTGTGCTGCAAGCTGCCCCTCCTGCCCGCTGCCCAGCACTCTCCACTGCTTGTCTCACTCCCCCCCAAGAGCTGCTCCCGGCTCAGGCAGCTGAGCCTGTTTTAAGAGGGCGGACACTCTAGCTCCTGCCGTTCTGGGATGAGCTGGTGACCCTGGCATGCTCCTGTCCAGAGATTGGAGATGTGGCTACAGCTGTGCTTGGCTAAGTGGGCAGCTATTAAAGGATTACTGGCAACATGAAGCCACCCCTGATTCATTTGATTGGAAGGGGAATTTGAGTCTCAAGGATAGAGCTGCCCCAGCCAGGTGTTCTCCCCAGTCCACCTGCTCTGAGTCCATGCAGGACTGCCGCAAATCTAGGCCTGTTCCAGAATAAAATAATCATTAGATGAGAGGGTGAGTCTGTGGTCAGGGGGCAGCAATTAGCTGGTTGGGCCCAGACACAGATCCACATCTTCAACTGGAAAGGGCCCTTCCAGCCCAGGCCTCTCCTGGTGGTGCAAGGTGAGCCGGTCTTTTTCCTCCTTTTGAAGTCTTGTTCTAAGTAACTCCTTGTACCTCAGCCCTGCTTTTCCTCAACAGCTCCCAGCAACTGCTGCCGCAATTGCTGCTCACTCAGGGAGACACTGACAAACCAGGCCACTGCCTCCCTTTTGAGCTCACCAGCACCACTGCCAGCACTGTCCTCAAAGTACAGTTTCCAGGCTCTGAACTCTCCTGCCTGCTCCTCCACAGCTTTCTGTCCCTTTCCCCACTCCCCTCCCCCATTCACGTTTCCTCCTTTTCCTCATTTTAAAATCATATCCAAAGCTCCCCTCAGAACCAGCCTAGGGAAGAAATGCAAAGTCTCCTCTGTAGACTAAGAGCTTCTAAGCAGCACCTAGACTCTTCCTCAGATATCAAAAACATTCAGCCCATAAACAATAAAAAATACCCAGCCCCGTTATGTGCAATGGATCTTAGGGGAAAATTCCAAGCAAACTGGTCTATGGACTATAAAACCCCAAAAGGAAAATAGGAATTGTGTCGTGTGCCCTGGGTTGTCATTGAACAGGGAGGCCTAGAAACAGTGGGGCTGCCCGGTGTGACAAATGCCTGGTTGAAGAGGAGCTTAATCATTCTCTTCAAACATCAGAAGCATAACCTACTGTCCCCATGAAGGCAAAGGCTGTGGGATTAAATGTGAGAAGATCCAGCAGGTCCGGGTGAACACAGTCTGTGTGATCCCTTTCCCACCCGTGGAACATGATGGTGCAGCGGATCCCATCACTTGAGCACTCGCTGTGACGGGGGCTTTTCCCACTTACAATTGACTTAAATGGCTTTATCACATCCTTTTGTGTCCCATTTTCCATATGGCCAATTATATATCTGTTGATTTCTAGTATTTATGCACTAAAACCTCAAATCTACAAATGGTATAATAAAAAAGAAGAGCATTTTTAAAGGCCAATGCAGACACAGTGAACTAGCTCAGGAATTCATCTGGACCTAATGAAAAGATGCCTGGGTGACAGAGGGATTTGAAAATGCTTAGGGAATTATCAAGTAGATAGAAATTCAAACTTCAAAAGGGTTGACAAAGTGAAAAAAAAAAAAGGTACTCATAAAAGCTAGAACTCTATCTGAAAAAACATAAATCTGATGCAAATTAAAATACAAATAAATGCAGATAAAAATGATACTGCCTTGGTGGGGGGGAGGCTGAGTGGAAGGGATCTTTTCCATTTTTGTATATATCTAGGCCAAAAGTACATAAATAAACAAACAAAAGAGGAAATAGGGGTTCTTGCCTTTGGGAAGATCTCTATTTTGACATGGACATCTACAGGAATGAGAAGATAAAAATCTAGCCAGGCTCAAGATTGCCAAGATATAAACCAACCCTCTCATTTGACAGATGAGAGAACTGAGACCAGAGAGGCCAAAGGTCAGCTAGAGGGACGAGTGAGACTGGAACCTAGGGCTTCCGATTTCTAGTCACTGGCTTTCTCCATTCTATTCACTCTGCCAGGAGTCTACTCAAGGAAAAATGGGAATAAACTCCTAAGGAAATAATTCTGCAAAAGCAAAAACCATATGCTATATGGAAATATTCAATGTTAACCACTATTATAATTATACCATAAATTCATCTGTGAATGTACTGAACAAGGACTAGACAGTGATATGCAAAAATGAAAACAACTGCAATGGCAGGAGGGTGAGATTATAAATACGTGTGTTTTTAATTTTCTCTAATAATGTTACATCATTTTCCAATAATAAAAAGGCATTTTAAGTAGGAACCAAAAAAAAAAAAAATATATCTCATACTGGGGACCGGGGTTTTAGTCTCTGTTTTCCTCCGGGGGCCCAGTGCTCCCTGTGCCCAGTGTCTACGGCTGCTGTGGCGTCTGTTGGTGGAGAAGGTGAGCAGCATCCTGAACCTCTTGGGAAAGAAAAGGGGACACTTTCTGGAATCTAGAGGGTCCTATCTTGATCGGATCAGACCCTGACAGAACCTTGTAGCTACCAGGTGAATCGGATTCATTCATTCATGCAGACATTCATTCACTCATCCATATACTTTCTGAACCATCACTGTGTGCTAAGAACTGTGCTAGGAGCTTTTAAAGAATTACTCTGACCCAGTAAATGAATTAGGAACAATCTCCAAAATAGGTGAAAAAAGCAAGCTTCGGAACACTGTGTATAGAATGCTACCATTTGTATTAAAAATAGATATATAAATATACATATTTATAAACTTGTAAATGCATAGAATTGCTCTGAAAGGATACACAAGATATAGATAACAGTGATTAACTCCAGAGAGCGGCCTGGAGGCTGACCTCCATCGGGAAGATTAAGTTGTATACCCTTGTGTATTGTGGAATGACTTACCATGTATATGTATTAATTTTTCAAAACAAAAGTAAAAGAAACTGCCTGGTACTGAATATACAGTGGTGAATGGGGCAGAGGTTCCTCAGTCTCGGGGAAGGCAAAGCACTGAACTTGCTGGGCTATAGTTATTAAGTTTTTTGAAACCAGACTGTTTACGTAAGTTAAGGGGAAAGTTCTCTCTAAAATTAGCTTATAGTAGTTCGGCATACCATTGTACAGAGATAAAGCAGTTGGAAAATAAACACTAGTCATTTGTCAAGCCTCAGAGTGTATTAAATTATAGTTTCTAGAAGGGTGGGGGCCTTATCTGTTTAGCGTGGTCAGTAGAGCATTCACTGCAGCGCGATGTGCAGATAAGTGCCTGTCACAGCAAGCATTTTCAGATGATGACAAATGATAGCGCAGCCGTTAAAAATATCTTGAAAAAGGAAAGATCAGAAGATACCGAGCTCTGAGGGAACCATGTGTTCCCTGCGAGGGTTAGGCAACCTCTCCTGGACGGTCCTCAAACAGTGATGGTCTTCAAATGGCAAGGTAAATAAATCCCAATGAGAACGCAGGTGGTGGAGACACTGCATGTGTTTCGGAACGTCACAGGTGTGATGCACAGGATCCTCCTTGGGGTGACAAGGCATATGGACTCCAGAGAGAACCTGGCGCTTGGTAGGGTGACCCGACCACGTGGGCAGTAGGAAAGCGAACCCCTGGATGGCTGCAAACCACTGACAAGCTGGCGGCCAGTCGAAACAGCCTCGGTCACTAAGGCAACACTGTGGGCGACAGGCTTGGCTGGGCACCGCCACTGCAGGTGGCCCAGCACATCGTCTAACCTCTCTGAGCCTCAGTTTTCTTCTCTGTGCAATGGAGGGTAACTATGAGACCTCTGTGAGGATCAAATGAGAGAGTCACCAGAAAGAGGCTGGGCACATGAGCAGGGCTTTAAATGCTGCTGTCATAGCTATTGCTAAATGACAGACGGGCATCCTGGGCCAATTCGTAACTGATAATCAGCACGGAAGTCTGAACAGAACACACAGTGTGCTCCACCCACCATGCCCTAAGGTCAAAAAAGAACCCCCGACATTCACTCGGTGCTTTATAAACTGGAAGATGACTTCAGATTCATGATCTCACAAAAGCCTGCGAAGCAAGGCGGGTGGGAATTACTAACCCTGATGAAGGGGAGCCGAGGGGGTTAGAGGGTCAAGAAGTAAGGGCAGAACCAAGGCCGGGGCCCGGGTTTCCCAGTGAGCGGCTCAGCACTCTCCCCCACGCTGCTTTCTGGAAGACGTGGATCAGAACGGGGGGTGGGGGGGCAGACCTACAGCTCCATCATCTCTGCCTGTGCTCTGCTACCGCTGTTTCAAACCCTCCCATCAGAACTCTAGAAGCTGTCCTTGTGTATGGACCGGGACCCAGGGCTGGCTCACTACAATTGCAATTAGGGAAGGGACAACAGCTAAGTTGCAGGCAGCTGGAAACAGGCCTGGCTTGCCCTCACTGCCAGCTTGGGGAGCAGGGAGGTGGTGGCCTTGCCAGGAACAGCCATCATTAAAAGGGTACAGACAGCCAGAGTCTCTCCAAAACTGAAGCAAGAACTAACCTTTCCCACTGCCATTAGCATTTCCACTAAAAACCTGGCATTTGATAAAGAAAGAAAATATGTTTTTTTCAATTGTGAAAAGGTCAGGCGTATTTATCTGACTTAATAATTTATAATTGATATTTAATGCCTCCCTTGAAAGATCATTTCTAAGAATCCAGCCAGCACCCACTTCCCTTTGCTGCTCTAGCTCCTGCCGGGCAGAGCCCCGGGACACCTGGGCTGGAGATCAGGACACCAGCCTGCTCCTTGGGCTCGGGCAGGCCCCAACTCTGCCTCAGCGACAGACAGCCAGCCTCCCAAGTCTAATCCAGATTCTACCACACCCAAGTTCCCCGTGGCAGTGGCAATACCAAGGTCTCTTAAATATTTCCAGAAAATTACAGAATTCCTCCTTTCCACTCCTTCCCCCGCTCACCAGTAGGGGGTTCTCTTAGGTTGAGAATCCATTTGTAGGAAAGACAGAGGTGCCCAGAAAATTTCCACAGGCTCTAAAGCCAATGCCGCTAGCCCGGGGGAGACCGTGGAGACGACTTTTAACTGATGCTGAGCTCCTCCCTGGCCCTTGCAGAAGGTCTCCAGAGAACTGGAAGGCCCGGGGCTGGTTCTAAACAGGAGCAGCACTGCTCTCCCTCAGAGACGGAGCAGACAGGGGAGTCCCAGAAGACCCTTGGGTGGAGCAGGGAAGGGCCAGGCTCACTTGAAGAGGAATACAAGAGCCTACCTGCATGGTAAGAAGGTTTTTTATTTGAAATATAGTCTGAGCAACATGAGTGTAGCCAAGAGGAGGAGAGGCTGGCCTGCGTGGAGCAGCAGCCCCTCTAATGGCACAGGAGCAAGAGTACAAATATCCCAACGTCTGTGCGCCCCAAACCCCACCTGTCGGGAAGGGCAGGACAGCAGGACAAAGACCCCCCCACAGCCCCTCTGAGGGTCTGGCCCGCCCTCGCTGCACCCTGCTCTCCCGGCTCCCACAGTGTGCTGCACACGTTCCTCCCACCCACAGAGACGCCATGAGCCCTGTGACAAGTAGTTCTCAGGACTGTTTTGGGGGAAAAGAATCAGAGAAGACAAGAAGGAAGGGCAAAGTGACCAAGGGCCCTCACCAAGCAGGCTGGGCGGAGCTCTCCTAGAGGGACAGCGTCAGCACCCCTTGCTGCCCGCCTTCTCGGGCTGGGAAGGCCGGAAGTAGAGCTGGCGTCTGGGGGAACACAGAGCTCCGAGGCGTTCCCGGCTGCAGGCAGCAAGCGGGAGCTTCCCAGAAGAGCACGGCCGCTGGGGGGCTTCGAGCTGCGTGGACAGCGCTGGGGTTGGGAGGACACGGACCGGAGGTGGAGTACCAAGCAGCAGCACAAAGCCATAAATAACAGAAGCAAATTCAGAGCTGTGCGGTCCTGGCGACCCACGTTTCCCGGGGCTGGAGGAGGCCCCGCACCAGCAGCTCGGGCGGACTCTGCTCCTGCGCACGGATGGCCGCACTCAGGCCCGGCCAGAGCCTTCTATTCCTGCAGTCCGCACGGCAGGCGGAGGACGCCATGGCAGCACCCGGACCCAACACACTGCAAAGCCTCTGGTCACACCTGAGGGGACAGTGCATGGCTGTCCTGGTCCTGAGAGGCCTGTGGCTGACTCTGAGCATCCTGGGCACCGTCCTCCTCAGGGCCCAGGCCCAGCGATCTCCTTGCCTCTGGGTCGGTCAACAAGGGCTCGCAGGCACCCTCTTCCAGTCCGTTCTCTCTGGTCTCCACGGACGCCTCCTCCCGAGAGCCCACCTCTGGCTCTGTAGCCTCCGCCACCACCTCTGCTGCTGCCTCCTCCTCCTCCTCCTCCTCCACGTCCTCCTCCTCCTCCTGGTCTCTCACCTTGTGGACGATGAAGAGGTGGCGGCTAAGGGAGCTGGCAGAGGTGTAGCACAGGCCACAGAGGAGACACTGGGCTGTGGAACTGTCCACACGGTGCTGAGGTATATGGCTCTGGAACTCGAGCCCCGAGTCTGTGGCAAAACTACACTTTGCACACTGGAAAAGGGACTTGTGCCTTTTGGCAGAAGAGACGGGTGCGCCATTGCTGGTGCCTGGGGCGTCCCCCACTCCACTGAGGGGTCTTTTCAGATGGTTCACCTGCAAGGAGAGACAGCGTGAGCAGAGTCCCGGCCGAAACCCGGCCACGAGCCCCCAGACACGACCATGAGCCCAAGGGCTGAAAGCAGGCACC
This sequence comes from Cheirogaleus medius, assembly GCA_008086735.1. Taxonomy (NCBI): domain Eukaryota; kingdom Metazoa; phylum Chordata; class Mammalia; order Primates; family Cheirogaleidae; genus Cheirogaleus; species Cheirogaleus medius. Next base: position 3,603,485 of record VBSM01002223.1, read on the forward strand.
GTCCAGGCCAGGGTCACGCCAGCCCTGAACACGGGCTTAGGTTTGGTATGTTCAGTTCAGTGTGTTTTGTAATGTATATGCACATGGCAAAACATTCCAAAGATATAAAGAAGATTAAGTCCCTCCTACCCCACTCCCCAGGCCTGCTCTCCAAAGAGCACCATATTACCTGGGTCTTATGACTTGTGCAATAGAGAGCCTACGCACATACAAACACAAAACCATCGTCTTTCACAGCATGATAGCGTGCCATGCTTCTCTTCACCCTGCCTGTTTTACTTAACATATACGAGAGCGTGTCTCCACGGGGCACACACAGAGGCTTCATTCCTCTACCAGCAGCACACTGACCATCGTGGGGATGCGCAGTGCCCGCCGGCAGACATTTAGCTGCGTCCCATCTTTGTCACTGCACACAGCATGGCAGCAACTTACTTGAACAGACTTCTTTATACCCAAGGCCAAAGATCTCTAACAAATAAATCCTGGAAGCAGAATTGCTAGATCAAAGGGTATGTACATTTTGGGGAGAGGGGAGGACGTGCATTTTACTAGTGGATAAATGTTGCCAAAAAACCAACTGATACCCTACCTACTATGCGTGGAAGGACCTTTGCCAACCAGTGCCACTGTCTGAATAGCCAAGAAAGTTTCAAGAATGCCCTGGAACTCCAGGAAGCTCTCGGAGCTTCCCAGGCACACCAGGCCTGTCTGTGGGCAAC
>VBSM01002223.1:3604306-3620171 GCA_008086735.1 Cheirogaleus medius
GCGGGCCACACTCACCTGAGGGGAATGTCCGCTCGGAGACCTGACTTTGGACGACTGGCTCAAATCGGGGTTTCTGATGCCGTGCATAAGGCTGATGTGGCTCTCCAGGAGGGAAGGCCGAGGAAAGCTGGGGCTGTCCTCGGTGCAGTACCTGCAGAGGCACAGTGGAGAGGCCGTGTGAGGCCTGGGCTGCAGGCTCCCTCGGCACTCTTCACACATAGGTGAGGGAGGGTCTGCAGCGGGCAGACAGCTGTGTCTTCAGGCCGGCTGGAGCTGGCGCTGCCCGGAGAGACCCAGCCAGCAGGCCAGACACAGTGACAGACAGCAGGGAGTCAGAATAGAACACGTGTACTCCCGACACCTGGCCCTCAGCCACCACCTCACTCTACACTCCTTGATGCCACCGCCCAGGGGCCCAAGTGCCGGGCTAGTGGTCAGTGCGAAAGGGCCAGGGTCCGTCCCAAGGCACAGGCAGACGGTGCTGAAGGCCCCTGGCTAGAGAAGCCTCCGCTCCCACCACCAGCGCGTCCATCCTCTTCAGCCTCAGAGCCCCTCACGGCCGCCTGGCATGCGACGGGGCAGGGCTCAGGAGCGACCAGGTTCTGGAAACCAGTTTCTGACCTGCCCTTGATTTCCGACTTAGCCACAGTGCTCTTCCAGTTAGAAACTCACTAGTCTCTTGCCCAGATCCCTGATCTCACAGCAGAGAAAACCCCGGTGACGCCATGGCCAGTCTTGTGACTCTCAAGCCTCGCTCACAACCATCCCCAGAGACTCACCCGCAGGTGTAGACCTTCTTTACTGTGTCGTGGTTGTTGCGGATGTGTTTGCGCAGGCTGTTGGGGGTGTGGAAGGACTGCTCGCACTGTCGACACGGGTACCGCTTCAGCGTCTAAGGGAGGAGGCGGCAACACGTGAAGCAGCAGAACTGTGAGACAGCTCCGGCTGCGTCTGTCTTCTCAGACGCTACGGGCGGCACGCAGGATGCCCCCAAAGGCCTCAAGACTCGTGGTACCGACGTACCCTGCCCAGAGTACCAGGAACCCTGAAGGGTCAGCCACATGAGGGGGCGTCTCACCCCACAGAAGTCCAGAGAATTGGGCACTGTACAGTGACCTTGTGGCTGCACTTACCCGGCCGTGGCTCTTTTTCATGTGGGACACGTAGCTTTCCCGGTCAGGAACCCACTCCTGGCACTCCTGGCAGGTCCAGCCCGTGTTCCTCAGCCGGGGCCTGGCTTCAGCCCTGCGGTGCACGTCGGACCTGCCCCAGCGGCTGGACGGCAGGGAGCTGCTCCGCGCAGCCACGTTAGTGGCTGGGGACTCAGCGGGAATTCGAGAGCCAGGGCGGCTTGAGGACGTGTCCACTGAAGACTGGAGACTTGACAGCTCATCCACGTTTCGGGGGACACCGTGGGTGCTCTGGGGATGAAGAGAGCGATTATTGACTGGGCAAGGGGAAAGATGCACAGCGTAAGGCCCCCGGCCTGAGGTACATGCCCCCCTCCCCAGCCTTCTCCCCCAAGGCACCCTACCTTGACGTGCTCCATCAACTCCGGCTTCTGCACGAACAAGAGTGGGCACTCGGGGCACTTGAAGACGCCCACCTGCGTCTCGCTGACGTTCTGGTAAAAATGCTGCTGGATGTGCCTCTTCTTGTTGAAGATCATTTCACAGGAGCACTTATAAATGAGCCTGACGAGACAAACCCCAGGGTATGGGGGGCCATGGCCTGCTGGAAGAACCACAGAGCCCCGCCGTCCTAGCTCTGCTCTCTCTTAACCAGTCAGGTTTGGGAAAGCACCGCCCTGAGCCGATGCGCAGGATGTCCTTAGGAGACTCCAGGCTTCCCGATCCATCCCTACACCACCCCCTCAGGCAGCCAGGCCACGCTGCCCCACGGGGCCTTCTGGCCCCGGACCCGCACTCACTGGGAGGGTCTGTGGGGCTGGGTCGGGTGGTGGCTGGCACTGTGGTCCGCGGCGTTGCTGGCAGTCTTGAAGGCCATGGGACAGAATGCACATTTGTGGAAAACCTGGCAGTGTCGCTCCTGGATGTGGCTTTTCAGCAAGGCCAAGGTCAGGTGGACGACACCACAGTGGATACACCTGGATAACAGAGTCGGGGTAGTGCGGGTGAGGTGGAAGGCAGGCCAGGCCCACAGGCGGTGCTGGGAGAGGAGCGGTGAGGGGCAGGAGCAGAGCCACCTGGGGACTCTCCTCCTCTTCAATCACTCAGGCTCCCATCCTCCACACGTACATCCTGAAAGCATCCTTGCTGCCTTCGGGCACAATGCAGCCACACAGGGTCCCTGTGCCCAAGGCCAAGCCTTGCAGGGAAGAAAGGAGAAACTCTAACCCTCCTCATACTGGCCACAGGACGTTCTTCTGCAAACCAAAATCCCGAACCCACCTAAGAGAAGTTGGTGAGCGCAGAGGGGGAGAATGATTCAATAATGGCATACATAGTATCAATTTAAGAGTGACGCGACTGCCAAAGTCCAGGAAGAATTTCAGAAGGAAGGTGCACAAAGCCCGTGCCTCCCACAGGCTGGTGTTGGATACTCAAGGATGGCCACCTAACAAAACACACAGTCCGGAAATGCTGAGCTCACCGCAACAGCTACATTAAGACAAACAACCCTTAAAGCCCAAGAGGAAATACTCTGGAGCAGTGTTGTCCAGTGGAACTTGCTGTGGCGATGGAGATGCTCCACAGCTCCACTGTCCATGTGGCTATTTAAGTTAATAAAATTAAGTTAAAATCTCAGTTCCTTAGTCACACTGGCCACATCTCAAGTGCTCAATAGCCACACATAGCTAGCACCCTCCTGGACCTCGCAGCTCTAAAATGCTGTGATGTCACTTTGGTGGGACTATGGGTAACTTTTTATTTCTTTTTCTCCCCACTAATTTTTATTTTCTGAGGGTTGTTTTTCTGGGTTTTTTTTTCTTTTGTTTTTTGGGTTTTTTTGTTTTTTGGTGTTTATATATTTTTATAATGTATGAATAAATGAGAAAAGTGTATTAAGTTATTTTTCTAAAGTTAAGGCTATATGGAACTCTTGTTTCAACTTCAAATCTCTATAAATACTGCCTTTCCTTTGTTGAGTATCAGAGAAAGACATGACCTTCCTTCATGCCAACCTACATCCATTAAGTTTCCCGGTCCCTCAGTCTCCTCCTGCCTGTAACACAGCCAGGTGTCTCCCGCATGAGAAAACACCTTTCCCGCTCCCTGCTGTTCCTCCTCTTCCTTTTGATGCAATAGTGCCTGCCCCTACAACATGGACATCCAAAAATGGCTTCATTTAAGAATTCTTTGTCTCCCGAATGTTACCCTTCATTTTACTACATTAGCCCATTTTCACAATCCACATAAACCACCACAGAATCTTCACCAATCCATTGTCTTCCTTTTGTGTGTGTGTTGGTGAGAAGGGGAGAGAATCACCTGTGCAAACTTAATTAGCAATGAGGAGCAGCCCACAGAACCAGAAAGTGGTTTGCAATTAACTCCAAAGAGCATTTATTACCAAATTTGTACATGTTTTAAATTAGGGCTGCTATACAAGCCATTTACTGAATTATATTTTCTTTTCTCTCCTGCTAAATAAAAATAATAAAACCAACTTCTTGCACACAGAAGTACTTCCATATTATAAAGTATTTTATTTTATTTATTTTTTTTTTCAGAAAAACAGTTTTTTATTTCTAGAAGTTCTGCCTTAAAATTTCTAATTTTTTTGAGAGACAGGTCTCACTCTGTCGCCCAGGCTGGAATACACTGGCATGATCACAGCTCACTGAAGCCTCAACTCCTGAGCTCAAGTGATCCTCCCGCCGCAGCCTCCCAAGCAGCTGGGACAATAGGCACGTGCCACCACACCCAGGCCAAAGTTTTATGAGGAGAAAAAAACCCCACATATTTCCAAATTCATCCCAAGTGGCCAATTACACCTGAAATGCATAGAGAATGTCTTAACGTGGCTCTATTTATGCCATTTGACCAAACTTCTGCAGAAACAATACACTGTTCTCAAAGGCCACTGAAAATCCATTCTATGCATCTGGTAGACATTCTTTGAGAAACCTCATGGAAAATCAGGGTAAAACACAAAGGGGTAAAAGAGCACATGCAAAGTAGCCTCAGTGAAGGACTGCACCCAGCAGGGTTTATGAATGGGTGGGGAAGTGTGCAGAACAGAACTCCAACCACATGACACAACCCTTGACCACATTTTTTAATAGAAAAAGAGAAAATAGACAATTATAAAATTATATGTAAAATATGTAAAGTTTTAGAAAACATAATAAAGAGTGTAAAATATTTAACTTTGCTAATAACCGTGAATAAGAAAATATTATTAAAACAGTCTAAACTTGCTTCCCTGTGACATCACTGGCCACTCTCCAAATTACCAAAGAGCAGGAAAGTAAAATTCTAAAATACATATATAAAATGTATATATACATTCTACATAAAATACATATAAATAATATATACATTAAAAAGTATGGGCTTTTTATACTATCTTCAAGAAAAACCAAAAATAATACAAAACCTAAAATGACATTGTAAAACTGTAGTAGAGCTCAATAAAATGGAACATGGGTATTTTCTGAGAATTTACTAAAAAACATTAACATCCACAGAATGGGAGAAAATATTTACAAATCACATATTTGTTTTTCAGGTTTTGGGGGGTGTTTTTTAATTTTTTTTTTTTTTTTTATAGAGATGGGGTCTTGCTCTGTCACCCAGGCTGGAGTACAGGGGCCTCATCATACGTAGCTCACTGCAGCCTCAAACTCCTGGGCTCAAATCATCCTCCTACCTCAGCCTCCAGGGTAGCTAGGACTACAGGCACATGCCACCACGCCCAGCTAAGCAAATCATGTACCTGATGAGGAACTTGTATTCAGAACATACAAAGAGCTCTTAAAACTCAATAAGATGACGACAAATAACCCAATTTAAAAATGGGCAAAGGATCCAAATAAACATTTCTCCAAAGAAAATACACGAGTGGCCAATAAGCACCATTAACCATCAGGGAAATAAGATACTACTTCATATCCACGAAGATGGTTACAATAAAAAAGTCAGACAATAACAAATGTTGGAAAGGATACAGAGAAATAAAAAGCTTCATACATCGCGGGAATGTAAAAATGGTGTGATCACTTTGGAAAACAGTCTGACAGTTCCTCAAAAAGTTAAACATAGAGTTACTATTCAACCCAACTATTCCACTCCTAGATACAAAACCGAAAACATGTTTACATGATAACTTGTACATGAATGTACATTAGCAGCATTATTCACGATAGCCGAAAGGTGGAAGCCACCCAAATGTCCATCTATGTCCAGTTAATGAACAGATAAACAAAACCTGGTATATCCACCCAATGGAGTATCATTCAGCCATAAAAAGGAAATACTGGTTGGGCACAGTGCACCAGGCCTATAATTTAAGCACTTTGGGAGGCCAAGACAGGAGGATCTCTTGAGGCCAGGAGTTCAAGACCAGCCTGAGCTCTTCTCTACAAAAAATATGAAAATTAGCAGGGCACAGCAGCGTGCACCAGTAGTCCCAACTACTTGGGAGGCTGAGGCAGGAAGATCACTTGAGCCCAGGAGTTCAAGGCTACAGTAACCTATGATTGCACCACTACACTCCAGCCTGGGAGACAGAGTGAGACCCTGTCCCAAATTAAAAAAAAAAAAAGGAAATACCGAATATATACATGGATGAACCTTTAAAAAATTGTGCTAAGACCACATATTGTATAATTCCATTTATATGAAATGTCTGGAAGAGGTACGTATGAGACAGAAAGTGAATTAGTGGTTGCCCGGAGGGGGAAGGAGATGGGAGAATTGATGGGTTTGGGGTTTCTTTTTGGATGGTGAAAATGTTCTAAAATTGTTTGTAGTGATTGCAGAACTCTAAATATCCTAAAAACTATTGAATTGTATGGTATGCAAATTATATCACAAGAAAACTACAAAAAGGCATTAATAGTTGAGGATCTTAATTGTAACGAACACTGTATTGGTGTGTATGTCTTCTGACTTCAAACACAGATCACTGAATATTCTAATGTGACCATCTTTAGTAATCCCTCTAGCTGAATCACAATACATTTTTGCCTGGTATTCCTTATAAAAAGATTTGATAAATTGAACTGGAGACATTACATTTCTTCTTACTCTCATAGAATAAAATAAAATAAAATATTTAATTAGAAACCAAAAAAATGGTATTAATCCATCCATGCAATTGAAAAGTTCTTGGATTCAAGATTCAAAGATAAATGTTTTAGTGTTGACTACATCGCTATTGGATTAGATTTGATCGTTCCTCTTTTTCCTTATTATTATTATTTTTTAAGAGACAGGGTCTCGCTCTGTCATGCACACTGGAGAGCAGTGGCCCAATCTTAGCTCACTGTAACCTTGAACTCCTGGTCTCCAGTGATCCTCCTGCCTCAGCCTCCCAAAGTGCTGGGATTACAGGTGTGAGTGAGCCACCATGCCCGGCCTGGATTTGATCTTAGAACAAGCAACATACACTTAAGTCAAAGTCAGAATATTTTTAAATGCTACAAGACACTGTAAAAACACACATTAGTTGTCTTGTTTAAAATGCAGGCTGGGAGGCCGTAAGCAATGCTCCTCTGCAACGCTGTGGTAAGGGATTGCGCAACCTCTGCACAATCCCGTCTCTGGATAGGCTCATTTGTCACGTACTTTAGATTCTCCATCCTCTACAACATGCAAAAGAAACCAGTCTACACTGGAAACCTTCACACTAACACAGAATCCTGGGAGCCACCTCGAAACCCTCCCTATTCCTTACTCCCATATACAAGCTTTTACCAAATCTTGATGCTTCTACTTCTTAAACTTTCTCAAATCTACCTTCTCTCCATTCCCGGGGTCATGCCTCAGCTGAAGCCCACAGCATCTCATCTGGCCACCACACTTGCCACGCAAGCAGTCTCCGGTCTCTCCCCCTGCATGTGTCAGCCTCCCAGAATGATCTTTCTACAACACAGACTGGCTGGGTCGCTCCCCTGCTGCAAATCTTTCTGTAGCTCCTCACCGTCCATTAGATAAAGTCTGACTGTCTGCTGCCGAGGAAGCTAACGTCTTGCACGACCCGGCCTCCGCCAACTCTCGTCTCATTTCTCCCCACTCTCCCAGGTGGGCCTGACACACCTCCATACTCGTCATTCCTGTAACCCCTTTCCTACGTGCTGACATCCCTGCCCGGACGCTTGCAACATGAGCTCTCTCTCTTCTGCCTGAAAACCGCCTGGCGTGTCCTCGATGAAGCTCTCCTGCCCATTCTTCTTGTATGAGGTTGACCACTCTGAGTTATGATTACTTGTGCTCATGTGTTTATAACCTACCAGACTGAAGGCCCCTGAGGGCAAGGGCTGTGCCACCTCTGTGTCCTGAGTGACAAGCACAATGCTGAAGACAGTAATAAATAAACACACAAACGTCAAATGAACTAAATGAAAAATTTTGTAAATGCCAAAAAGAGAAAACTTTACTAAATTTGGTCAAGACTAATTTTCAAAAGTGAAATTCATAAAGTAGGAACTCCCAATTGCAGTAAGTAAATCAGTAAAGGAGACCTAACTGGATCAATGTAAAAGTTACAGATCAATGAGCTCTAAAGGGAGTTTTCTCTTCCCCTTTGATCTTTTTCCTGAAGATGACTTCTATTTACATGTTTGAAAGAACAGAGGAGATTCTACTTAAAATAAGAGTTTTCTTGGTTTTACTATGAGGCCAATCATTTTTTCCATTCTCAGGGTTTGCCTATTTCCCACAAACTGACAAAAACTAACAAAAATGAAGACACTAGAACCCTTTGAGTTTGGCATCTTGCAGCCTCATTTGTTAAAAACTGAGAAACTTCAAAGTACTACAATTAGTAAAGTTATTATTGAAACAGTAATTTAAACTTAATATGCCAAACATAACTTTGTAAGCAAATTAAATTGATATACTTTTGAAAAGTGAATGTTATATATATTCCAAACACCAAAACCTTCCCCCTTCAAAGCTATTTTTTTTAAGTTTTTAAAACTCTTTATTTTTCTCCCCCTTGCTCTTCCTGTCCTGTGCAAAATAAAAATATCTATCCATACACCAACCAACACTTTTGTCCTATAAGGCTGGAACCCAGGCCTGCCTCTTAAGACCCAAACTATCTGAAACGAGTTCTAGGAAAAGGACCAGCCATTGGGCAATACCAGGACAGTGAGCCAGGCAGCACCCACCTGTAGCCCACCTTGCGGGCATAGTGCAGGCAATTCTCCTTTACATGGGTCTGGAAGTAGGCAGAGCGACAGAGGACCCCACACTCCGGGCAGCAGTAGGGGGACTTGTGTGCATGAATCCGCTGGTGGGCACAGAAACTGCACTGGTTGGGCAGCAGCATCTGGCATACCTGGCAAGTCTAGGAAAGAACACCAAGAAAGCAGATCATGCAGGTGCCACAGGCCTGTGGCTCTCCACTAGGGGCTTGGCTTCCTAGGACATGGGTCAGAACAGCCCCCTTCCCCAACCACTCTTTCTTCCAACTCTCCTAGGATATTTTTCACACTCCCAGACCTCATTAAAAGTGTTGATACTGACACCCAAGCAAGCTTTACCTACCACCTTATTAATCAGAGACAGACCTGACCTTGTTTTCTCAAAGATTAGTTCTCCCTCAAGGACGATGAATGTTTCTTTCCTCTGGCTTAGCAGAGGACTAGCTTTTCCTTTGTGGAGGCCTAAGGCACCTGTTGAATTCTAAGACCTCACTACACTGCCAGACCCACCAGGGTCTCTGTTTCAGCTCAGCAGAGGCAGTTCTTGCCAACCACTTCCCACAATGGCCTGGTGGATACCTGCTTGGCACCTCTAGTCAGATGGTTCAGTGACTTCCAAAGAGACCTGGGCCCACCCTGACTGGTACTCAGAAGCCCTCAATGCAGACTGACCTAACTGAATGGTCTTGCCAGTTTCCATCACCCGGGCCTGTGTGCCCACTCTCGGGGAAGGGGTTCTCTGAGCCACAGCTAACCAAACACATGCACAGACAAGGGAGGATCAGGTAGCAGCTCTTTTGTTCCCAGCCCCAGCAGAAGCCAGGGGAAGTATACGCCAGACTCACTGAAACTCTCACGAGCAAAGCAGAGACAGCCCAGAGCAAGAAACCGACAGGCTGAACTGGTGCCTGTGTCCTGCAGAGGTCCTCCTGAGCCTCTGGTAAAAGGAGGACACCTGTACACTCACTGAGGGGGCCACTGACCTTGGGTCAGAGGAGTTGCTTACACGGAGAAATTTTTAGGAGGACAAGAAAAGATCTCTGCTTTAATCAGCAAAATCCAGAATACAGGCCCTTCTCCAGGACAAACAATCCAGTTTTTTCAACAAATTGCAAGGGGATAGAATGGACAGAGAGGGAAAAGAAACTTAGAGATGAAAAGAGATTTTAGAGAGATTTTTAACCAGTTACGATGTACCATACTTATATGGATCCTGATTCAAACAAGCCAAGCATAAAGAGAAATGAGACAATCAGAGATATTTAAACACTAACTTAATAAATGATAATATTAGGACATTTGACACTTGATATTAAAATTTGATACTAAAAATTATTATTGATTTTTAGAAGAGATATTATATTTATATTTCTCTAAAAAACGTTTTATCTTTTAGAGATACATACTAAAGTATTTACAGATATGATGATGCCAAAACGATCCATCCACTGGGAGAGCAGTGGGTAAGAAAAGAAACGAAACAAGATGGGCCATGTGTTGGTAGATGTTAAATGAGGGTTCATTATACCATTCTTTCCACTTTCATATATGTTTGAGACACTCCATAATAAAACGTTTTTGTTTTTAAGTATCTACTCTAGGTACAGAACAGCATATACAGTATGCTACCTTTTGTGTAAGAGGAGGGGACTATGACACACACACACATATTTGCTAATAAATATAAAATAAACAAAAATAGTTACCTATGGGGAAGGAGGGAATTTGGGGCAGGGACAGGGATGGAAGCAAGACTTCTTTAAATGTACCTTGTCATAGTTTCAACTTTGGAATCACATAATGTTTTATGTAAGTCAAAAAGAACAATATAAAATAAAATAAAGATTCCCTAAAACTTGAAAAACAGAAGCAAATAACCCAAATATATATCAAGTTGATGATATAATCACACAGAGAAAAAAAAGTTATTCCCAGTGACCTCAAAACACAGTATTTTGACTTATACCACCTTAGGGTGATATATTCTAAGGGCAAAAAGAACTGCAAATGCACCTAACCTTTATGCAGTTGTCCTAATGTTAGACATATTGGTTTTGATACTTTGTAATTTGTATATGTACATGTATATGTGTGTGTGTGTGAGTGTATGTATAAATACAGTCATCCTTCAGTATCCGTAGGGGATTGGTTCCAGGATCCCCAAGGATACCAAAATCCGATGCTCAAGTCCCTGATATGAAGTGCCATAGTATTTGCATATAACCTGCACACATCCTCCTGTATACTTAAATCATCTCTAGATTACTTACAATACCTAATACAATGCAAATGCTATGTAAATATTAGTAGTTATACTATATTGTTAAGGGAATAATGAGAAAAAAAATGTGTACATGTTCAGTATAGACAAAATTATTTTTCCCAAATATTTTTGATCCACAGCTAGTTAAATCCAGGCATGCAGAACCCACAGATATGGAGTGCCAACTATAAAAATTTATAAATATATATAGAGAGAAAAGGAAGATCTTAGGAATCAAGATTTTTAGTATTAAATCAATTATGTAAAAACTCTATCATTTTGAATTTGAATTTGTATAAACTCATGGTTTTTCTTTCCTTTTAAAAGTATGTATTTCCTATGGCTGGGCATGGTGGCTCATGCCTGCAATCCCAGCACTTTGGGAGGCTGAGGCAGGAGGATCACTTGAGCCCAGGAGTTTGAGAAAAACATGAACAACATAGTGAGACCCCATATCTACAAAAAAAAAAAAAACAACTTTTAAATTAAAAACATTTTTAAGGTATGTATTTCCTAGCTCTGGCCACTGATAAGGCCTAAAAACAAAGATAAACCCAGCAGCAAGAAGCATATCTAGTGCCCTGACTGTGGCCTCTCAATACCATTCCTCACTAAAAGAAACCTGGTTTCTTGGAAAAATGACTGATTCTGGGTTTAACAAAGAAAGGTCCCCAGGTGATCTTGTTTAGACTGAAAACAAGGAAGATTCTCAAGATTAATGAGTTGATGGCAAAGGGACACAGGAGCCAGCTTGAAGGGGCTCCCACTGACCAGAGATGGGATAACTTGAGCATGAAAAAGAATAACTGAATACATATTAATAAATATACTGAATTATGAATGAACTCACAAAAACAAAAACAAAAGAGGAGGTCACTTCATACCCATTAGGATGGCTACTATCAAAAAAATCCCAAAGGCCAGGCGTGGTGGCTCACGCCTGTAATCCTAGCTCTCTGGGAGGCCGAGGCAGGCGGATCGCTCAAGGTCAGGAGTTCGAAACCAGCCTGAGCAAGAGCGAGACCCCATCTCTACTATAAAATAGAAATAAACTAATTGGCCAGCTAAAATATATATAGAAAAAATTAGCCGGGCATGGTGGTGAATGCCTGTAGTCCCAGCTACTCGGGAGGCTGAGGCAGAAGGATCACTCGAGCCCAGGAGTTGGAGGTTGCTGTGAGCTAGGCTGACACCACGGCACTCTAGCCCGGGCAACAGAGTGAGACTCTGTTTCAAAAAAAAAATCCCAAAAATATCAAAAGTGTTGACAAGGACATTGAGAAACTAGAACTCTTGTGCACTGTTGGTGGGAATGTAAAATGGTGCAGCTGTGTGGAACCTCAAAAAATTACACATACAATTACTACATGTTGTAGCAATGCCACTTCTGGGTATCCAAAAGAACTGAAAGCAAGATCTCAAAGAGATATTTGTACACCTATGTTCATAGCAACATTATTCGTAACAGCTAAAACATGGAAACAACTCAGGTGTCCATCAACATATGAATGAATAGGCCGGGCACGGTGGCTCACGCCTCTAATCCTAGCACTCTGGGAGGCCTAGGCGGGAGGATCGCTCAAGGTCAGGAGTTCAAAACCAGCCTGAGCAAGAGCGAGACTCCGTCTCTACATAGAATGAAATTAATTGGCCAACTAGAAATATATAGAAAAAATTAGCTGGGCATGGTGGCAAATGCCTGTAGTCCCAGCTACTCGGGAGGCTGAGGCAGAAGGATCGCTTGAGCCCAGGAGTTTGAAGTTGCTGTGAGCTAGGCTGACGCCATGGCACTCTAGCCTGGGCAACAGAGACTCTGTCTCAGAAAAAAAAAAATGAAAGAATAAACAAAATGTGGTATACACATACAATGGAATAAATATTCGGTCTCAAAAAGGAAGGACGTTCTGACACATGCTACAACATGGATGAACCCTGAGGACAGGCCAAGTGAAATAAGCCGATTACAAAAAGGCAAATACCATATGATTCCACTTATATGAGGTACCTGGAGGAGTCAAACTCAAAGAGACAGAGTATATAATGGTGGTTGCCAGGGATGGGGGAGGGGAGAAAGGGGGAGTTATCATTTAATGGGTAAAGAGTTTCAGTTTTGAAAGATGAAAAAGAGTTCTGGAGATTGGTTGCACATTAATGTGAATGCACTTAACATTAACACTACTGAACTGTACACTTAAAAATAGTTAAGATGGGAAACTTTATGTTATGTGTATTTTACCATAATTTTAAAAAAATAGAGGAGGGACTCTTGGAACACCATTTGAGATTGTTAGGACATCGACTTACTACTCTGAAACTGTTATTTAAAAGAAACTGGCCAGAAGCAAAAGCCCACACCTATAATCCCAGCACTTTGGGAGGCCAAGGCACGAGGATCGCCTAAGGCCAGGAGTTTGACACCAGCCTGGGCAACATAATGAGACCCCATTTCTATAAAAATAAAATTAAAAAAAAAAAATAGCAGGGTGTGATGGTGTGCGCCTGTAGTCCCCACTACTTGGGAGACTGAGGCAGGGAGATCACTTGAGCCCAGGGAATAGAGGTTACAGTCGGGCCACTACACTCCAGCCTGGGTAACAGAGTAAGACCGTGTCTCTATAAAAACAAATAAATAAAGGAAACAAACTATTATATTTTCCAGCATAAACTATATTTCAGAGTAACCAAAAAGCCCTTAAGGAAGCAGGAAAGATATTTTATACAGAATTCCAGCTAATAAATGAGAAAGAAATAATGAAATTAGAAAAACTCTTTGGAATTCTTAATAAAATTAGACTCAAGCAAAAATGATTATTCATTTTATTTATTTATTTATTTTTGAGACAGAGTCTCACTCTGTTGCCCAGGCTAGAGTGAGTGCCGTGGCGTCAGCCTAGCTCATAGCAACCTCAAACTCCTGGGCTCAAGCAATCCTCCTGCCTCAGCCTCCTGAGTAGCTGGGACTACAGGCATGCGCCACCATACCCGGCTAATTTTTTCTATGTATTTTTAGTTGCCCAGCTAATTTCTTTCTATTTTTAGTAGAGACGGGGTCTCACTCTTGCTCAGGCTGGTCTCGAACTCCTGAGCTCAAGCAATCCTCCCGCCTCGGCCTCCCTGGGTGCTAGGATTACAGGCGTGAGCTATGGCGCCCAACTAGCCAAAAATTATTGATACGTACTAAAATCAGTAGGTAAAAAGTGGAGAACTTTACAGTGAAAGGATCAGAATATCCCACTTACATTCATGATCAAGCATCAGTAACAGTGAGACAGTCAGGCGCTTTGTGCCTTCTAAAGTCACGGAACAGGAAGAACACAGCATCCCCACCTCTGTCGAGACTGAACTTGAATCTAGTCAAGTCTTTATTGCTAACTTCTAGTCTACAGAAAAAATATGGAGTATAGAGGAAAAAATGACTTGCATAAGGAACCCATCAGTGAAACTCGAAATGTCCTGGAAAACTCAGGAAGCAATCAGTCAAACCCAGAATTGTCCTGGAAAATTCTCAAGACACATGACCCAGTTTCTTCAGCAAGTCAATGGCATGAGAAAAAGCAGGGTGTCTGGTTGGGTGGAGCAGAAAGAGATACTATTCCAGATTGAGCCATTTAAGAAACATAAACACATGTAATGCGTGGCCCATGTTGTGGATCCCGATTCAAAATAAGCCCAGATGTAAAAAAAAACATTTTTTTACATAACTGGAAAAATCTGAATATGAACTTGTATTAGGTAATATAAAGCAACTGTTACTAATTTTCTTAGGTGTGATAATGACAATATAGTTAAATAAACACTTAAGAACAAGAAAACCAGTCCCTCTTTTCTGATATCTCGCCCCCACCTTGTTGGGAAATGCAAGGAGGAAAGATGAACAGGGGCCCTCAGCCGCTGCCGAGAGCAGCACATGCCTTCCAGCGGCCGACTCCCAGGAAGAAGATGGCAGGCCCAGACACAAGCTGCGCCTGCAGTCCCTGCTCTGGTGCGGAGCCTAATCCGTGCATCCACCCGCTGCCCTGGACAAGTGGCCTGAAGCCTACATGCTGCCATGGGGAAACCCAAGCCCAACCACCGTCAAGACTAGTTTTTGATCCCAGGGCCAAAGACTTACCCTCCCCCTGAGACTCAGAGGCCACGTTTAGTTGCATGAGAGTTTTTGTGGGATCTGAGCTGGGCTGAGAGAAGCCTAACAGCCACCCCGGGGTCTCCTGTCCTTCCTGCCAGGGTGGCTCTTCTCTGACTCCCACACTAGGGGAGAACAACAAAGAAAGATGTGGGATGAAAAGGTTGCCAGCCTGGGATCCTACATCCAGACCTCTGCCTACTCGCATGTTAGCAGATGTGTAAGGAGCAGTGTGAAAAAACCACAGGCCCAGACATCAGACCCCCCCTGCCAAGGGCCCTCATCACATGACTCAGAGAAAGTGCTGGCCGGACTCAACCACGCCGGTACGGCAAGAACACCAAAGCCTCTGGGGAAGGGGCCCAGGGTAACCACGCTCCATCTGACTCATCAGAAGGAAAATGCAAACTGAAGCAGGAGGGGGAGATGTGAGGCCACAAACTGATTTTACAGCACCTCCTGGCCCCTCTAGGGGCTGGGTGCTTTGCAGAAGGCCCGCGGGCCAACCAAACTCAGCCAAACTCAGCCGCAGCCTCTGCCCCAACACTCCCAAGGCCGGTCTCTCACCCACCAACTCCTTGCTCCTCCCTTGCCCCTCCCCCTCCTCCAGACTCATCCTCACAGGCCCAACCTAAATATCACCTCCACACTGCACCTTCCTTATGCATGGAGTCACCGTGAATCAGTTCCTCTGGGGCACCCTGTGCAACCAGGTTTAGGACCCTGTTTTAGCTCCAATCTTAGACTGTATATTATAGGCGTTTGGGTGGTGACCCCAGCCCTGGCTAAGCCACTGTGAGCCCCTGGCGGAAGGCAGGACTCCCTCTCTCTGGCATCCTCTACCCGGCACCCGGTCCCCATGCACAGGGGCACTCAGAAAACACGTGCAGAGCTCATTAGCTACCAACACGTGCACAGGCCTGGCTGTGCTGAAGTAAAAATAGCTGTTCTGCTTTCCTCCCAGGCCTCTGCAACCCTGGCTTAGGGAGGCATGGTGAGGGGTAGGTTTGGCTCCGTCATGAAGAGAACCACCTGGAGGCACGTCTGGAGGCCTCCTTCTTCACGGAACCTGCTGATATATAACATAGACAGCCACCCACACAGAGGGTACCAGAGGGTATTCTCAGCACAGAATGCCCTT
>VBSM01002223.1:3620271-3632089 GCA_008086735.1 Cheirogaleus medius
AAAAAAAAAACACAAAAAACAAAAAAAAAGAGCTCTCTCGGCCGGACAGTGGCCTGACAGCCGCTGGAGTGGGGGCCGAGTGGAAGATGGGGCGTGACCATAAATACACTTGCTAAATCTTTAGGGTCTCTCTTATCATGGGCCCCTTTCCCAATAAACACCAAGCACTGTACATGCAGGCAGGTCACTGCCCATCCAGTCAGACAGCCTCTTCTAAGACTTCTAAGATGCTCCCACTGCCCCTACAGCAATGAGCGCTTTTCTCCACATCCAGTTCCAGTCACGGAACGCATGTGAGCCGGGGCCTGTCACCCGTCACCCGTCACAGTGAGGGTCTGCTTACCAGCCCCTCGGTTTCCTCTGTCGTCCTCTGGAAATGTGCAGCCAGGACCATGTAGTCCCGCATCTGTTTGTGACATTCAAGACACTTGACTGCGTACCGGATGAGCCTCACCGGGTCGGGGTAGAGCGGCAAGGCTGGAGGAGGGGGACTGGCACCGTCTGAAGGGAGGCCATGTTTGGGGGAGCACGAGGGGGCCGGGGCTGCTGGTGCCGTGGAGTTCGCAGGGGCCGACACGAACATTTGGTCCGCAGAGATGGGCTTCACGAGCAGCTGGGAGCACTGCATGACCAGCCCCTTGCTCTTGTGGTCGCGGGCGTGCCGCAGCAGGCTGCACTTGTTGAAGAAGAGCAGCGTCTTGGAGCACAGCGTGCACAGCACCTCGATGTGGACGCTCCGCCGGCCGTAGTGCTGGCTCAGGCTCTTCTCTAAGGCAAACGCGTCCCCACACTCCAGGCAGCAGTACCCACTGGCCGGCACGTGGATCCTGCTGTCCGCAGGCGGGCTGAGATTTGGCGCATAGAGGGGCACGGGGTTGGAGCTGTGGAGGACCTTGTTGAAGACCTCCACAATCAGTGGGGCGGCCTTTTTCACCTGGTGGACCAGGGGCACCGACATTTGCGTGAGCTGCGGCTGGTTCCGCCTCTGCGCTGAGGACTTGGCTGTCACTGACGCGGCAACGCTGTGGGGGACGAGGTTCAGGTTGGCCAGGTGCACCGCTTTGGGAAGGAGGCTGGCAGGGGCCAGGGCAGATGCCTGCTGCGCCGTGCTCTGCTGCTTCTTGCCCGTCTGCGAGCCCGGGGCAGCCCCCTTTGGGACCCGGGGCCCCGCGCTGCAGCAGGGAGACGAAGAGTCACTGGCCTTTGCCGTGCTCTCATCTCCTTTCCTGTCCCCTGGGGGGCTCCCTGAATTTGCGCCTGCCTCAGGAAGGTGCTCCTCCACAGGCACTTCGTCCCCTGGCGCCTCACTTGGGGCCTCAGCAACGGCGCTCCCTAGAGGTGACCCAATAGGAGACTTACTTGGATCATCAGGGTCTGGTAGGATCCTTGTGACGGTCCGTTTGATTTCCCCCGATGATGTCTTAATGGTTTTGATTCTGACTTTGGGAATCGCTGGTGGGGAGCTGGCAGCCACAGAAGGGGAGCCTTTGCTGCTGCTGTCACTGCAGATGCTCCGAGGGCTGTCCGATGGCTTGATACTTTTTCTAGTGGCCTCCAGAGGGCTCCGGGGACTCTTTGGTGACTTGGGCATTTTGGGGCTGCCTTTAGAACCCTCTTTAGTGGGCCCTGAGGCATCCTTTGCGTGGCCAGCCTGATCCTCCTTAGTGACACTGGCCACTCTTTTGGCCTGTAGGGCCACCAAGGCTGCCACACAAGAGGACAGCTTGGAATGAGCTGGCTTAAGACGCTGCCTAGGAGGGACTGATGAGCAGGTACCAAGCTCCCGGGCAAGCCCCTTGGGCTCCCCAACACTGTTGCTAGGGTGGCTGTTGAACTCCAAAGCTTCCCCAAAGAATCGACTGGCATCCAGCTCTTTGTGAGACTCTACTGCCTTCTGCCCACCTTGCTCGTGCTCCTGCTGGCTCCCCAAGGGCAGGGGTTCTGGTTTGGGCTCTTTCTTACAAAAATGATCAAACATATGCAGCTCTGGGACTGGAAACTTAGCCAGAGCCTCCAGGACTGGACCTCCCACAGCCCCGCACCCAGGAGGGGGTGGGAAATAACCGTCAGAGTGCTTGGGCTTTATCCCAAACCCGTTATCTTTGATGGGATCCTCGGATTCGGGGCTGGAGATCGGACTGAACTGATTGAAGGTGGGTAACGGCTCTGACTTGGGAGGCTCCAGCTTGCCAGAGAAACTCCTGGCACTGTCTCCATTCATGAAAGTCGAATCAAACTTCCCACAGTTGTGGGGATCTGGAGGCAGGTCTGAGCCCCGGAATCCATTGTGCAGCAGGGTGGGAGCAATGTGATCTTTCTCCACTTCAAATGACTCCTGGCGGCTGGTATTCTTAACAATGACACTCACGGCCGGCACGTCTGGGGCTGATCCTGAGTGAGACAAAGACACGCTTTCGTCCATACACATGCCTGGCGGTTTGAGGGGACTCTCATTCTCCTCACTGGGCGTCTGGATGGCCTCCTTGGCGTCAAGGCTGGTGGGGTCTGGGATGTCAAAAGCAGCCAGAAGGTCATCAAAATCTGGGGTTTTCATATCCCCCATGGCTGGATGCTGGCAAGGGCTATAACAGAAACAGAGAACAGAATCAGTGACCACCAGGGTCCCACGGGACTCCGTCTTGCATTATCTTTATGGTTCATCACACACACACACACACACACACACGCACACAGTCAGCACATCCACACAGAACTCCAAGTACTATGATAGGAAATCACACACCTGAGTTTTACCCCAACAGGTTTCTAAAACACTGGGACAGTAGGGGGAGAGATGAAAACAGAGTTTCGTATGTAATGACAAGCCTGCCTGGCAGTTCTTAAACCTCAATACCTGGAAATTCCTTACTGGCTATATAGCCAAAAAAAAGGGTACACTCCTACCACACTCCCTCAACTTCTTAGGAAACATCGGAACTCCATGATCATGTACATGAGCAAAAAGCCAATCACTCAGCCCTTTAAAAAAAAAAAAAGCATGGTCCAGCACTTCCTTTAGAAAACATTTGATTCATACATGAGACTTGGCTATAACTTGCTCTGATAATTTACTCTTAGTAATTACTCACTAACTTTATATAACTTTCGGGGTTTTTTGCTACATGAATTCAATCAAATCCAAAATGACTTGCTATTGCTAGGATTTGCACTGTCTCATGAATAAACTCTAGAAAATTATATCGTCCTCTAGGTATTTTTTTTCTCTACTCAGCAGACACATTTGATTTCTTGATTTTCACCCTAAAATTGTTATTGGTTGGTGAATAGACCATTAAACCTGAGGAGCAGGGTGACTTGCAAGGTACCACACAGTTATGAAATCGGCCAACTGACAGTTCGGGGGAAGCCTAAATTCTATTTTACCTTTATATACACAAAGAAGAGAATAACAATTCTATTTTAACTTGATGCACCTGTTTCCTTCATGATCTAGGGAAGCACAGCTACAGAACTATTGTGCAGGGGAAACTCAAGGCCCTAGAAAGAGGCCTCCAGTAGGAAATTATCACACACTCACACTTAACATGAAACATGAAACTGGCTGGCTCAAACCTGCCGGAGGAGGGAGAAAAACCTCACCATCTCCCTTGCTCAGCCTTTACATCCTGTATCTGCTTCAGCATCCTAGGGTCTTACTGGCTATGTATTTCTTACACCATGTTTGTGCTGAAAATCCTTCTGGATGCAGATGGACACAACTCTTTTAGAGGGCAGTGTGGCAGCTGCATAGAACCAGTGAGTGGCAAACTCTGGGTCCAGGAACCCCATTTCCAGAAATTTATCCTAAGAACAAAACTTCCTAAAAGCTATATGCAAAACTGTATCTTGTAGCATCATTAAAACAGCACAAAAGAGACACATACAAAAAAAGAATCTAAATGTCCAAGACCAGGGAATGGCTGAATACTAGATGGACTATTATTATTAAGCAGTCATTATAAATTCTAATTATGAAATCTCCACAGCAACATAAAAAATTACTTATAATGCTAAACTTAAAAAAACTAATAAAAAATGTCATTATAACAACGTAAAAGTAAGTATATATTTGAGCCAAGATTAAAAGAAAAAGAATTATGCAGAGTAGTGTAATTATTGCTAGGTTATTTTTTCAAAACTTTTTTGGGGGGCTAATAGATGACTTTCATGATTTTTAAAGGAGAAAATAAAGAAAAAAAATCACTTAGAACCACAAGGGGAGTAGGTGGCCCAGCAGAGGGGTACCTCTTACGACCCCAAGGGATCAGTAGGTTTGCACGTTTAGCTCCCTGCCCCTTTCCCAGTTCCCTGTGAAACACATCTGCCTGCGTAAGAGTTCTCACCGAAAATGAAAACTATACTCCTCCCACTGGGAAGATACCTAATTATGGTAGATAATAATAAAGCGAAATACCAATTATCTAAATATAGGTTGGCAGAATACCCCACTGGAATGAGACGTAAAGTATCTGGACAGAACAAATGATAGTCTCCTAGAACAGAAGGTGCTGGAGCCCATGGACAAGGGGAGTGCACTGGATATCACTGAAAATGCCGGGCGGCCCAGTACCAAGCGAACCACTCTGCAGGGGAGCATAACTATAAGAAAATACCCGCATATTTGCTTTACAAGCTTCTTTCTTTCTTTCTTGTTCTTTGTTTTAAATGTCTAGGGAAGAAAAGATTGGGGGAGAAGGGCAGAATATTCCTTTTAAGGAGCCCAGAAAAGCATGCAGGAGAGGAGGGGAACAGGTGGTGGTGTGTGCAGGGATTAGCTGGGAGGATGCTACTGTCTAACCCAGAGTTGCAGGGGTTTGAAGCAGAGATTACATCAAAAGAAAGTAAAGTTCTCCTCGCAGAGAAATCTCAGGGATTGGCTGAGAATGATCAGGGATAAAGTAAATACCTTTTGCTAGAAAATCAGAGCTAAAAAATAAATGCTGTGGCAGCTCAATATCAGCAGCAGGGAAAAGCTTTTAAAAGGATTTTAAATGCCAAAGTTGAAGCCTTTAAAAGCCAAATATCACATCGTGTTTTCTATTTAGCCCTGGTAAGAAAAACTGAAAACAGCAGAACTGGTAACAGTGAATAAAGGACTCTCCGCGTACCTGTGTGTCTGTATTTCTTTGAACCTTGCTCTAAAATGAGTATTGCATTTTTTATCAATAGAAGATAGAAATGAATCAAAATGTAGCTATAAAAGCAAAAGAAGAAACAGTAAAGAAAAAGACAACCAATAAAAAGTTCTATTCATTGAAAACCTGCCAGCACAAAGTTAAAAGGCAAACAACAAACCAAAAGGTATGTTTGTAACATATAGTTACTATCTTAATATATATAAGTAAAAGATAAGCAATCCATTAGAAAAAATGAGCTTGAGGGGGTAAAAAAAAAAAATGAGCTTGAGCTAAGGTGATGAGCAGGCAATTAAAAGAAGAAACACAAATGGACAATATATAAAAACAGTTGCAAACTCACAAGAAATTAGAGAAATACAAATTAAAATAATGAGAAACCATTTTTTGGCTTATCAAATTGACCAGAGTTTTCAAAAAGTAATAATCCCAGTGTTGGCAGAGATGTGGCAAAATAAGCATTCTAAAGGTAGTATAAATTGATACAACCTATCTAAAGAGCAATTTAGCAATGCATTAAAAAAGCCCAATAGGCCAAGCGTGGTGGCTCACGCCTGTAATCCTAGTAGCACTCTGGGAGGCCAAGGCAGGCAGATCGCTCAAGGTCAGGAGGTCTAAACCAGCCTGAGCAAGAACAAGACCCTGTCTTTACTAAAAATAGAAAGAAATTAATTAGCCAACTAAAAATATATAGAAAAAATTAGCTGGGCATGGTGGCTCATGCCTGTAGTCTCGGCTACTCAGGAGGCTGAGGCAGAAAGATTGCTTGAGCCCAGGAGTTTGAGGTTGCTGTGAGCTAGGCTGATGCCACAGCACTCTAGCCTAGGCAACAGAGTGAGCCTCTGTCTCAGGAAAAAAAAAAAAGCCCAATAATTGCACTTTCAGAAATTTATCCTACAGAAATAGAGATGATGTGACAAAGATAATCATTACAGAATATTTATAATAGAAAAAGGAGACACAACCTAAAGATCCAGCAACAGGAAATTGGTTCAACAAATTATGGCATATTAATATAATTAAATGAGGCATCATTATAAATCATATTACAGATCAAAATTAAGGCTATGAGAAATAGTTCTGATAAAAAGTGAGAAAAAAAGAATACTGAAGTACAGTACAATCTTTAAAGTAAAATTAAATATGTATATGTGTATATATTAAAATTAAATTAAATTATTATATATTAAATAAATTATTATATATTAAAATTAAATGTATATATATTTTTAGAGACAAGGACTTGCTCTGTCATCCAGCCTGAAATGTAGTGGCACAATCATAGCTCACTGCAGCCTCAAACTCCTGGGTTCAAGCGATCCTCCTGCCTCAGCCTCCCAAGTGGCAGGGACTACAGATGGGCACCACGGTCTTGGCTAATTTTTTAAATACATACTTTTTATGAAAAAGGTTAAAAGAATACTCCAAAATGTTAAAAGTATCTCAACAGATAATGAAATTATTTTTCTTTTATCTTCATTTTCAAATTATTTATTCAAACTACTTCAATTTATAGTACTTAAGTAATTTTATTAAATTATACTTTTAACATACACACAAAAAAAGAAGAAGAAACTAGGCAGGCCAAAAAAATTTGAGGAGCTCCTTACACAGGACTCTGAAAATCTTTAATATAAAATTCTTAAAGCACATCTGGCATGACTCAGCAGAAGGCGGCTAGCTAGAAAATCAATGGGGTAACCTGATTAAAATAAAAGGTGTAGTTGAAATAAAAAGCTTTAGCATACACCAGTGTCTGCAACTTGTTGCAAACAGCAAGGCAAAGCTTGGAAGAGCAAACCACGGGCAGCTGTCTACCTTGTCGGGGACAGCCACTCTGGCCAGAGCCACGCCCATGAACACAGCCAGCAAGGAGCCAGGGCCCAGCCTGCGGAGCATCTGGCAGAGACTCGCCCTGAAGCATCTGAAGCAGCCAGGCAGATCCAGGCCTGGTGGGCTCACTGAGCCATCTAGAGTGGCCCAGGCGACAGCAAAGGCAGATCCCGGGTTCTCTGTGGCCCGGGCTGAGAGCAGGTTTCACTCAAAGGTGAGACGGTGGAACTACGCAGCAGTACATACAGCCCACTTGGGGGTAGAGAACAACTCCCAGACTGGCAGACTGACACTCATCCCCTCTCAAAATAAGTTTTACTTCAGGAAAGAACTGGAAGCTTATTTAAAAAAAAAAAAAAAGCTGACTATAACTTCCCGCTGTTACAGGGTCTACTAGTTTGCCCAGCTCATTTTACGAAACACTTAAGTAAACGTATCGACTGGATGGCGGGAAGGAGCACATTAATCTTGGAAAGGCCTCACAGGCATAATTAGTCTATTAGAATTCTTTGAGGGTGTAAAAACAATATGATTATATATAATTATGGCAGAACCAGTAGGAAGAATTTCTACAAACTTTAAATGTCAAAATTCTACCAAAAAACAACAACAAAAATTGAATTCCATAGACTTGGGTTAATATGTACGTGGTCTGTATATGTCTTTATATGATTGTCATGTATAGGGAACTATGAACAGTGAAGTTTTTTAACCCACTGACCAGTTCTGGACTAGAGCTTAATGTTTTCGTAAGTGATCTAGAATGGTGATTTCTAATCCATAAGGTAACCACACTTCACGTCCACATATGTGTTCTCGATGACCAGCCTACTGAATGAGGACTCATGAAAACTTTATTTTAAAAAGGAGATCTCTTCACCCAAGACAATGAAAAAAAAGAAAAAATAAGAAAAAAATAAAATAAAATAAAATAAAAAAAGAAAAGAAAATACAAAAAAATAAAAATAAAAAGGAGATCTCATATTCAAAACGGTTTGGGAGCCGACAACCTAGCAAAAGAACGTTAGATTGTAAGTGTCATGAAGGGAGCGGCGTATCCATCTCATTCATCACTGCATCCCCATTTGGTGCTCAATAAATATTTGTCAAAGCAATAAAGTGAAATCTTCAAATTTGCAAATGGTCTTAAAGCTATTGTAAATCAAAATGTAAAATTAAAAGACAAGTTCTCACAAGGCTGTATAAATAGGCAAATGATCATCAGTGAAGGCAAATGTGAAGGAACATTTAGGGAAAAGCAGTACCAATTATACTATTAGAATAATGGGTTCTAAGCTAAACTATTCAATAAAGAGGCCTCGGCACTATTCCCTTAAGATACCACATTGCACGTTTCATCACAAAAGGCCCAGAAACCCTGGGCCTGTCAGAAAGCACACCGCAAGCACATCAGGGCTCGTGACCCTGCCCTACTCAAAGCCATCGTGTCCGCAGCTACACGTGCTGTGCAGTCTGGGCTCCCACGCCTTAAGACAGACACACCAGAGTTGGGAAAGGTCCTGAGAAATGAGACTGAAGTTATAAAGTATCTGGAGGGGCTTTCTAATGAGATCCTAAAAATTAGAACTCCGTTTCTGGAGCGATGAAGACTGAAGGGAAAGGGAGAAGCATAACTGCAAGTCTGTTCATCAAACCTCCAAATACTGGAGGGGAGAGGGCAGTAGCCTGAAGTTTGGAATTGAAGATGTAGACAAATAAAAGATGACTTTATCCATTAGTCAAAATATATACTGAAGTTATGACAGGTAAAAGATACACATAAATGTGGTAACATCCACACATTCCTATCTGAAAGTGAAAAAAAAGGCTCTAAGGAACTAAGAACAAGAACTTGTCACTGAACTCATGAGCTTTTTTCCTTAAGCACAAAGCCTTCAAGTTTCAAATAACTTTAAATTTGGTCATCTGTTTTTCTCAGCAATGTTAAGTTTAGTAACAGCAGATTAATAAAAGTGCAATAACAGGACATCAAAGAGGCAGAGGTGCTCCAAAAGCACTTAGAAAAATCTGATCTCTATTCAGTATATTCTATTTAATGAGGAGGCAAACAACACATTGCAGAACACAGGACTATGAGACAACAAAATGAAGTTTTTTTGGATTTGCCATTATTTGTGGGATGAGAACTGGATGGAAGACTATTTTACGATGGGGGGGGGGCTCTTATCCCTGCTCCCCTATATGACTGACCATGTCTTATATATTGATATCATCTATCTGTGTTCAACTATTGTTCACAATGCTTAAGAATTTTTAAGTGCATAAATGAAAGGTATTCTCAGCTGTCTATTTTAGAAAAAGCAGCATCCTAAGAAACAACAGAACAAAAACTCTAGGATGCTAAGGGCAGAGGAGAGAGAGGGAGAAAAGAGTGGAGATGGGGAGAGAGTTGGAAAGACAGGCCAGGTGTGGTGGCTCATGCCTGTAATCCCAGCACTTTGGAAGGCTAAAGCAAGAGGATTGCTTGAGGCCAGGAGTTCAAGGCCAGCCTGGGCAGCATAGCAAGACTCTGTCTCTACAAAAATAAAAAAATTAGCCAGGCTTGGTGGCTTGCGCCTGTAGTCTCAACTACTTGGGAGGCTGAGGCAGGAGGATCACTTGAGCCCAGGAATTTGAGGCTACAGTGAGCCATAATCATGTCACTGCACTCCAGCCTGGGCAACAGAGCAAGACCCTCTCTATTAAAAAGAGAGAAAGAGAAGGGACAGAGACAAAGGGAAAGGAGGAGAAATAGAGGGAAGGGGAGAGGAGGGGAGGAAGGGGAAAAATGGGGCAGGGGGAGGAAGGAGGTGATATTACTTAGCAGAAGCTGAGACCAGAAGAAAGTACTGTTGAGGCAGGTGTAGTGGCTCACACCTGTCATCCTAGCACTCTGGGAGGCCAAGGTAGGAGGACTGCTTGAGCTCAGGAGTTTGAGACCAGCCTGAGCAAGAGTGAGACCCCATCTCTACTAAAAATAGAAAAATTAGCCAGGCTTGGTGGCTTGCGCCTGTAGTCCCAACTACTTGGAAGCCTGAGGCAGGAGGATCACTTAAGCTCAGAAGCTTGAGGCTGCAGTGATCTATGATGATGCCACTGAGCTCTACCCGGGGCAACAGAGCCAATACTCTGTCTCAAAACTAAAAAAGAAAGAAAGAAAGAACTGTTGCGTTGATTGCCAAGTAGGGGAACCTCTTTTGTACCAGGAATGGAAGCTGGGCAAGAAGAAAGACAGAATGAGCAAGCAAGCTCAAGAGTGAGCTGCTGCTCTCAAGACCTATGGGGGCTTCAGCCTGGACTCCAGCAGGAACACAGATCAGAGAAAGACACTGCTTCCACGGGTGGCAGGGAAAGAAGGGAGCTCAGTGAAACTTCAGACGGATCAAAGGAAACAGAAGAGCTCCATGCTCCTGGACCCAGAATGGAGGCCCAGGCTGGGAATGGTAAAGCTGAAAGAGTAAGAACCACGAGGAACTGGCTTCCCCTCCGGTGCTATCAGTAGTTACCCATGTGAAGGCCTTGGGCAGGCCTTGGTTGAATATGTAAAACTCAAATAATTTTAAGGATCTCTGAGTCCTTGAACAGACTAGGCTGTAACAGCTGGGCAAATTAATCTAGAACTAATGGATTTCTAAATAAAAACTAACTCCTAAAGTGGACAAACAGACTCCCTACAATATACATATCACTGACCTCAACACACATCTAAGGCCTACTTATAGGTCTAAGTGACCCCACGTCACAGATGTTCAGGTCAGTGGCCAAAGTTTCATTTGATGAGGCACCTGGTATTCAAACAAGCAGCAAAAAATGGCCCAAAAAGACTGTCAGCAGAATGTACGGAAACAGCTGCGCCGCCCCCGCCGTCCAGTGGACCAGGCAAAACAAAGTCTTTCACTCTCTTTCTCTATCTAGTTTACCCTCCAACGCACGCTGCCAGATGGCTGCTGTGAAACACATCTGATCGCAGAGAGGTTCCTGTCCAAAATCCCCATCATCTTCAGGACAGAGCTCAAACCCTTCAGCCGCGCATGGAGGATCGTTCCTGACCCAGTCTCCGCCCACCGCTCCAGCCACTTCCCAGGACATCTTTCATTCTAACCACGACTTGCTCGTGCCTCTGTGCCAGGGCTTGAGCTCTTGCCCCTGACTAGAGAAGAACGCCTGATACCCCACCCCCACTCCCACCCCCAGCTCCAAATCTGCCTGACCACTGCTCGCCCCCAAGCTTCAGCTCTAGGGCCCCTCCCCCTGAGTGCTGTGACACTGCCCTCCTCCCTCCTCCTCCTCCACTTTCTCCTGACACCTGGGACACCCTTCCTTGAAGGCAGCACTTCCCACGGTGGGCTGGAATCACGAGTTTTCTTGCCAGTCCTTCCCAGTAGCCTGTGAGCCTCTTCAAAGCTGGGGTCATATCCCTCCTTCCCTCCATTTCCAGGACCTGACACACCCGGCTCCCAGTGGCAGATGAGCTGTCACTGCTCCCATCACTCCCAGAACCATTCCTCAGTGCCTCTCCAGCTCCCTGGCTGAGCCACCTGCCCACCTGCCCCTGCTTGCCCTGCCAAGCTGGCCTTCACCCAGAGGCAGCCTCTCCTCCCTCCCACCATGCCTTTCCACCCCAGCCAAAGATCCCACTTCCCAAGAACAGAATTATATCGCAAGCATTCTAACAAGGATGCTAGACTCACAGGATGTTAGAGCTGAAGGAGACCTCCGAAATTATCTGGCCCAGGCGTTTCCAAATGCCTGTCTGCAGCTGCCGCCGGACTGACTGCAAAAGAGTAACACGGGGAGTGACTTTAGAATACAGATACCCGGGCTCCAGGCATGGAAATTCTGGCTCAATA
>VBSM01002223.1:3632189-3643927 GCA_008086735.1 Cheirogaleus medius
CCGCCTTACCGCTCCTCAAGCATGTCGGGCATGCTCCTGCCCCAGAGCCTTTGCGTTTCCTGTTCCCTCTGCTCGACATGTTCTTCCCCCAGATCCCTGCTTACTTGCTCACTTCCTTCTGGTCTTGACTACAATGTCACTTTGTCAGGAGCCATCGTGACCATTCTACGTGAGAGACGATCCCCACCCCCACCATCAATCTCAGACCCTTACCTTACTTTTCTTCCCAGGACTCACCACCATCTAACGAGTACACCCAGTCATTGCTGTACTGTCTGTTTATAAGCTCCCGTGTGTTCACTGCAGGATAATCCCCCAATAGAAAGGGGACAATTTGACAAGCTCATTTGTCCAGAAACTAGATTGCTCAAGATATTCACAGATTCCCAAGCAGGTTTATTATCAGTCAAAAATTTGGCAAATATGCAACTTTTGGGTGTTTTGCTTTTTTAAACTTTTTATAAATAGAGAGACTTTCAGTGTTGATGGAAGCTCACCAGTGGGAAGGGGTGTACCCCAAGTAACCCTGTCTATGAATCCTGGGGCCCTGTAGGGGTTGATTAAATTAAACATTATCTCAGCGGGGGATGCCTACGGGCCAACGTTGCCAAGATAATGTCATCTGCCCTGAGGGAGGGATCAGCGTGAGGCCAGTGGAGAGGGAAGGCTGGCTCTGAGAACTGCAGGGAAGAGGAGGACACAGGGTGGTCCTGGGTCTTAAGAGAAGAGGGATACGACTCTGTGAACAGACTAAAAATCACTGAATTATAGATTTTAAATGGGCAACTTATAGGGCACATAACTTATGTATCAATAGAGCTATAATATTTTTCAAAAGATGAAAAGACAGAAGATGAGAACTGGAGGGAGTAGGGATTGTGCAGGACTATTAAGCTGACTGCGACAGGTGGAAGGAAGCCAGACACAGGCAGCCAGTTCACACAGAGCTGAGAACTCAGACAAAAACTGATCCTGTGTGGCCTGGGCCCTAGTCACCTTGGCACTTACTGGGCACCACACTTTGTTAGAAGGGAACAGGACACAGAGATTTGAAAGAAAGTAGGACGGGACTCCTCTTATTCACACGCCAACCTGGGCAGTCCCTCCCACTTAACTTTGGAAAAGTATCATCTCTTGGTAGTGGGGACCCCCACACGTAAACAAGAAGCCAGCAGCCTCAGACCCACTGGGAACCAACCCTCCCCTTCCCGAGCAAAGGATGCAGAAAAGAGAAAGTGGCCATTCCACAGGCTCACTCCTTCCCCGTCCTGGTACCCACGTGTTTGGCGCGCCGGTCTCGCCTACCGCAGGCGGCTGACAGTCCAGAGATCCCAGAAGCGCAAGGCTTGGGGGACATAAGCAGCACGCTGTTAGTCCCAGGGTCTCTCTGTGGTGGCTCTAGATCACCACAGGAGCCAGTAAAGAGTCTCTCTGCAGGTGCTCTGTTCTCTCATTCCCATTCTCTTGCACATGCACGAGCACACACTCTACTCCTCCTCATCCTCTCCCATTCCTTTCTCCACAGTATGCTTCTCTCTCTCTCCATCCCTCCCTCTCCCTCACTTGTTCTTTCCTTTATTCCCCTCTTCTGCTTTCTTTTCTCCTTCTTCTCTTAACAGAGATCTGACGGGCTCCTCTCTTTTATTCTTTCTTTTTTCTTTTTATCAGGGACAGGGTCTTACTATGTTGCTGAGGCTGGCCTCAAACCCCTAGTCTCAAGTGATCCCCGCCTCCTGCCTCAGCCCCTCCCGAGAAGCTGGGACTACAGCCATGTGCCACGGAGCCCCACGGGTGGGCTTTTTCACGACTGCTCAGACTTCAGGGCAATGAGCCTTCTGCAGGAAAGCAGGGCCCCAGCCAAGGCAGCTTTTCACCCACAACCCAGCTTGGCAACAGATCCAATATCCAGGGTTCTGTGTTCCCACTGTATGTCCCTGGTGATCCAAGGGAATGACAGGGAATTATGTATCCATAGGAACAGTCCTATGTGCCTTTCTACCACCAGACTAATGGAATATTAAGAGTCTTATCTTTTTAAGACACATACTGAAGGGTTCACAGATAAAATGATGTGATGTCTGGGGTTGGCCTCAAAATAACACAGGCAGGAGGAAGAAAGCAAGGAGGGGTATATAAATGAAATGAGATTGGCCATGAATTGATAACTGCCGAATCTGGATCTGGGTGAGGAGTACATGGAGGTTTATCATATTTTTTCTACATTTTAACATTTGAGTAAATAGGGACTCAGACCCTGACTAGTGGTCCAACTAGATAACCACCGAGGTCACACTCATTATGATAGTTATTATTAATAAAAAAACAAAACAAAACAGAAAATAACAAGTGTTGGTGAGGAAGTAGAAAAATTGGAATCTTTGTGCATCACTAGTGGGAATGTAAAACGGTACAGCCGCTACTGAAAACAATATGGTAGTTCCTAAAAAATTAAACATAGAATTACCATATGATCCAGAATTCTACTTCTGGATATATACTCAAAAAAATTAAAAGCAGAGTCTCAGCTGCACACAGTGGCCCACACCTGTAATCCTAGAACTCTGGGAGGCCGAGGCAGGAGGATCGCTTGAGCTCAGGAGTTCAAGACCAGCCTGAACAAGAGTGAGACCCCATCTCTACTAAAAACAGAAAAATTAGCCGGGCATGGTGGCGCGTGCCTGTAGTCCCAGCTCTTCGGGAGGCTGAAGCAGGAGGATGACTTGAGCCCAGAGTTTGAGGTTGCAGTTACCTACGATGATGCCAATGAACCAGGGAGACAGAGCAAGACTCTGTCTCAAAAAAAAAAAAAAAATTTTAATTTAAAAAACTTTAAAAACTTAAAAATTTGTTTTCAAAAAGCAGATTCTCGAGATAGCTGCACACCCAAGTTTATAGCAGCATTATTCCCAATACCCAAAGGTGGAAGCAACCCAAGTATTCATCAATGGAAAAAAGGATAAACAAAATGTGGTATATACACACAATGGAATATTATTCAGTCTCAAAAAGAAAGGAAATTCTGACGTATGTTGCAAGACTGATGAACCTTGAAGGTGCTAACCCAAGGGAAATAAGCCAGTTACAAAAGGGCAAATACTGTATGATTTTACGTATATCAAGTCCCTACAGTAGGCACATTCACATGACAGACAGTAGAACAGATGTTGCCAGGAGCTGGGAGGAGAGAGAGAAGGCATCATTATTTAATGGATACAGTTTCAGTATGGGATGATGTATGGTTCTGAGAAGGATAGTGGTGATGGTCACACAATTGTGAATGTACTTAATGCCACTGAACTGTACACTTAAAAACAGCAGATTTTGTTATATGTTTTTTACCACACACACACACAAAACCACCCACCAAGAGACAGAAAAAGTCTTATATGTTCCTCAGCTCTTCAAGGCCAGCTCAGGTCAGCCCAGACGTCATACCTTAGTGAGGCTCTCAAAACAAGGGCGTGGCGAGCGTTGCTGGGGGAGAGGGGCTGTGGAGGAAGGAGAAGCTTCTACCTAGGCACATGGTCTAGTGTCCAAACTCCACCTAAGGAAAGAAGAAAAATAAAATATTTTTTAATGGGTATGAAGGTAAATGTTAAGGTAAGGAAAGACAGTTTTAAAAACTAATAATAATAATCCAAGTGAAGGTAAGGCCCTGAAAAAAAATCCTCAAACATAAATTCAAAGCAGGCCACAAATGTCATCAAAGACAACACTCTTCCCAGCCTCCGACCTGCTCCCCTCCCCTAACACAGGCTGGTGGTTCAGAGCACAGACTGGTGTAAATCCCAGTTCTACCACTGACTGGCCATGTGACCTGGGGCAAGATTCTTCACCTCTGTGTCTGTTTCCCTGTATGTAAAATGGGCTATTATAGGAATCAAATGAGTTAATATTAGGTCATTAAATATGAAATATCCAATTTCCAAGCAAAAGGATAGTTTATTATATCTCAAACAAGAAGCAGTACAATTAACCAAAGTGTGCCTAAACTATTGACACAGTTTTGCCATCTTAATGGTAGCTTGTTTATGCCAGCAGCAAAGAAGCCTGGAGAGCGAGTGGCAATGAAATGGCAAAAGGTGTTTTCCACAATTTCTTGAGAATTGAATTTTTTTCCTTGTGGGAATTGGTCCAAAGCCAGGAAGAAGTGGTAGTCAGTTGGAGCAAGGTCTGGTGAATACCAGGGATGACAGAGAGCTTCCAAGTCCAGCCCCTGTAGTGTGAGCAGTGTTGTTTGTACGACATGTGGTCGAACACTGTCTTGCAAGAGCGTTGGCCTGTCTCTACTGACCAATTTCAGCTGCTTAATCGCAAACATCCTCATCATGTCATCCAACTGGTTGCAGCAGACATCCACTGTAATCAACTGACAAGGTTTCATGAAGCTGTAGTGGATAACACCAGCGCTGGACCAAACAGACACCATTAGCTTTTTTTGATGAATACTCGGTTTTGGACTGTGTTTCAGCACTTCATCTTTATCCAACCATTGTGCCGAACGCTTGAGATTATCAAAAAGAATCCATTTTTCATCACATGTAAAAATACGGTGTAGAAACAGTTGACCTTTATGTCGTGACAGCAAAGAAAGGCAAGCTTTGAGACGATTTCTCTTCTGACGCCTGTTTAATTCATGCGGAACCCATCTATCCAGCTTCTTTACCTTAATGATTTGTTTCAAATGGTCTAATATTGTTGGAATAGGAATGCCAACCCTTGCTGCTAATTCATGCGTGGGTTGAGATGGATTCACTTCCACTACAGCTTTCAACTTATCGTTATCCACCTTGGTCTCATGTCACCCGTATGACTCATTTTCAAGATTTAAATCACCAGAACAGGCCAGGCATAGTGGCTCACGCCTGTAATCCCAGCACTCTGGGAGGCTGAGGCAGGAGGATCACTTGAGCTCAGGAGTTCGAGACTAGACAGTGCAAGACTGAGACTCTGTCTCTACTAAAAAATAGAAAAAATAGCCAGGCATGGTGGTGCATGTCTGTAGTCCCAGCTACTCAGAAGGCTAAGGCAGGAGGATCACTTGAGCCCACGAGTTTGAGGATGCTGTGAGCTAGGCTGATGCCATGGTACTGCAGCCCGGGCAATAGAGTGAGACTCCGTCTCAGGAAAAAAAAATTGCCAGAACAGAACTACTCAAACTACTGATGTCCATCGACGTACTGTGTGTTCATCAGCTGCATCCTTCCCAAACCATTGATATTTCAAGCTGCTTGTGCTGCATTGGTTCCCCGATGGAACTCATATTCAAAAATAACACAAATTTTTTTACTTATCCACAGTTTCACAAAAATTGCTCTAAAAAAATGTAAAAGATAATCACAAGCCAAAATGTGCATTTGAAAGACTGAGGATGCATCTTCACAATAAACACAAAACAAGAAGTGTCAAAGTGAAGTGTCAGAGATATCAACTGTCAAACTTAGTACTTAAGGGAATCGGACATTTCATACTTAATAACTGAATATTTGTAAAGTTCTTACAGCACTGCCTTTCACATGGCAAACACATGTATTTGTTAAGCATTATGCCACCAACCTCAGTGGTCAGCAAGCGTTCCCTCGTAAGTTCTCTGAGTGTCCCAGCAGACTGCTGGGCAGAAGCCTGCCGAGGACAGAGCCGCAGGAGTGAGGCCTCCTGTGCCTCCGCACAGCCCCGAGGCTGAGGACGTCTGGGGCGGGGGCACGGCAGGGCCAGGGCCAGCGGGCAGGCAAGCTGGGAGACCACAGGGGGCATCAAGTACCTGTGCCCACAAATGACAGAACAAAAGGTCTCATCCCCGGAATTTCTAATTCGGCTCATTCTCACTCTAATCCTGCATTCTCTCACTTAACTTCAATTTTGTCCTAATTTTGACAGACTGGTATTTAGTTTGGATTCTAAATAGAAATACAGACAATATTAATGGAAA
The DNA here is from genome assembly GCA_008086735.1 of Cheirogaleus medius. Taxonomy (NCBI): domain Eukaryota; kingdom Metazoa; phylum Chordata; class Mammalia; order Primates; family Cheirogaleidae; genus Cheirogaleus; species Cheirogaleus medius. Next base: position 3,638,119 of record VBSM01002223.1, read on the forward strand.
AATTTAGAAGGGAAGGGAAGGAAACCAATTATCCCAATTCTAAAGAAAGGAAATACAGAAAACTTTTTTTTCCCCTGAGTTTTTCTTTTTTTATTTGGACCTTCACATTTCAAAACATAAACTCATAAGCAGACACCGTGCTGTCCAACTGAGGACAAAAGTCAGAGACCAGGGACCTGCTGTTGTCTAAAGTCTGATGTCCCATAGTAAGTTCTCAGGTATCCCGACAAGTGCACCTGGTTATCTGTGCCAGGTTAACCTGGTTCCTCCAGCCACCAGGTTCTGTCAGTTGTCCAGACAGCCTCGCACATGCATAACACCGTCTGGCTGCAGAGAGGGGCTCACAGACCTGAGCATCAGGCTTCACTGACCCAGGCTGACTGCTTTTCCCAGGTCATCCTAATCATACACTCACACTGGGATGGATAGGAACTTTACAGTTTATAACACAGTATTCCTACTTCGTAAGGAACTCGCCAATCAGTGAGTGACCCACCTGCCTCCAAGCACCAAGCTGCCCTTGGACTCTGAACTCTGAACTGGAGGGTCAGCTCTCACATTTCAGAATTCCCAACACCCTCATCTCACCAAGGTGCCACTGGATATGGCACAAATTTTCCTTCAGTGTGGTACTGAGACATTCACTATAGCCTTTGCCATAATAATGACACACCTTAGGTGTTATAAGATCAGCATTAGAAAACATTGTCCTAGACCATTGTTCTAGATTAGAGATTCTTCCAGAAGTAGAAATGTTAAGGACTGTCAGAGCCAAAGAGATTCTAGGAGACCATTAAATTTAAGCCACTCACTCCATAAGCAAGGAAACTAAGGGCCAGAGAGGTGAGGTTATCAAATGAGAAAAGGTACATAAACTGAAAAGGTCACAGGGCCCTGCCTTGGCCTTCCCATCAGAGTAGCTGTAGTCTCCTACTCACAGTTACCCGCCCAAATCTCCCCATCAAATACAGATGACAAGGCTTATTGAACCCTTAGACCAGTGACTCTCAGCCCTGGATGCCCATTAAGAACACCTGGGGAGCAATCCCCCCCCATGCCTGACCCTCCCCCATGCCTGACCCTCCCCCATGCCCATTAGGAACACCTGGAGAGCAATTCCCATGCCTGACCCCCCCCATGCCCATTAGGAATACCTGGGCAGCAATCCCCATGCCTGACCCCCCCATGCCCATTAGGAACACCTGGAGAGCAATCCCCATGCCTGACCCCAGCTCAGATCAATTAAGTCAGAAACACTAGAGGCTGGGCCACCACGGGATTCCACCCCCCCACCCCCACCGACTTCCTTGCAGGTCTTTAAACACTTTAAGCACTCTCTGGCCTCAAGGGCTTTTGCACTTGCTTTTCTCTGCATCCTGATTGCTCTTCCCTCAGATACCTGGACGGCTCACTGTCACCTCCTTCAGATCTCTGCTCAAATGTCTTTTAATCAATGAGATTTCTCTGATGTAAAATAGAAAACCTGCCTCCCCACCAAAGCCCCCATCTGCCATCCCTGCTTTATTATTCTCCATGACACTTTTCACCATCTCTCATACTTTATATTTCACTTGTTTATTGTCTCTAAACCCACACGCACTAGAACACGAGCTCCATGAGGGTAAGATCTTATTTTTTTTCCCTGCTATATTCTCGGTGCCTAGAATAGGGCGTGGCACACAGCAGGCCCTCAAATATTTATTCTAGAAGTTAATGAATACATCAGAAACACCAGTTTCAAAACATAACTGTACTAAAAGATCATAAAGAAGTTGATTATACCAAAATCTCTTCTCCACTGATCTCATCTTGGCAAAAACCTTTTTAAAAACAGGCCAGAAAAAACTAAAACTAAAATTTAAAAATAAATAAATAAATAAAAAATAAAAACAGGCCAGAAGCCTAATGAAACAAAAACCATTTAGAAATAAGTATTTCTAGTCAATTAATCCAACCCAAGTGGGTTTGTGAGCTGAAAACAGCTCTGAGAAACAGATAAAACTATGGAGATAGAAAATGAAGTTGAAAGGTGACTAAACAAATGGATTTCAGGTGCCACGTTGGTATATGTGCAGGTTCGGAAGAAAGCCGGAGAACACGGACAGCTAGACTCAGATAGGAAAGCTTTCAGCCGGCCAGAAAGAAGATAGGCTCCTATCCCGGATTACAGTCCTCGAGACTGGGCCAGCTCAGGATATCACCCCCTGCTCACCACCAGACGAATGAACCTGATAAACACCTCAACAACTTAAGGACTCTTCTTTCCTCAATCACACTTATAACCCCACCTCCTTCCAAAATTCATCTGAAATCACTGACAATACTTTAAATGCTACCATGTTGGGCGCACGGGAAGCCTTTAGGCAGCCACACGGCAGGCAGTTGGGGAGCACGCGGCCTTCACCCAGTCTCCCTGCTGTCATCTCCATTTCATATCTGCCGACCCCCCAGCCTTGTTAACTCTTTCCTCACCCCATCTGGCCTGTCCCTCCGCGGTCACCCTGCATGCCTGAGACTGATCTTTCCCAAACACCATTTTCATCAGGTCACTCACTGCTGGGAAACCTAAAATAGTTTCCTACATTATGCCTACTCCATCACGCCCAACCTCCAGCATCTAGGCCTAGCCCAGGTCTACCGATCTTATACTTCAGCAGCTGCCCTTCACTGACCTCATGGTACCAAACCACTGCCTCCCCCGCATCAAAGCCGCTCAGAGAAGAGACTGTAGAGACTGGAATAGGGTGGACGACGTCTCCAACTGCCATTCCTACTGCGAGCATCCTCCTCATCCTCCCCACGATGTCCACATTCCTCTGCCCCTCCAGCTGCTAGCTGTCCTGCCCCTTCCCACCGCACCTCCACAACACACACACGCACACACGCTTCCATGCACTTTGTTGGTCGATAATATTGAGCACCTGCTATGTGCTAGGCCTTGTTCTCGTCACTGTGGATACCACAATGAGCAGAACAGACTAAGTTCCCGCTCACGCAGAGCTAACAATCCACTGGGAGGAGACAAACAGACACAAACAGATTCCTCAAACATCAGGTAGTCAAACAGCCTTTCTCAACCAGGGCTCCTCATCTGAAATCAGAAATTAGAGTGAAGACATTCTCAATTCTGAAGTGAGAGAGCAAGCCATGTGAATGCGGGAAGAAAAGGTTTTAGGCAGAGGAAAAAGTAGAAAGGCCCTAAAACAGGCATAAGAGGTGGGGGGGGAGATGATGGGAGGTGACAGGAGGACTCGGGGCAGAGAAACGGATGTGCTTACATTTTAAAAGGATCACTCTCCACTGCCTATATATCTCAGCTGTCTGTCGTTAGGAAGAATTATGAGGGATTGGTTTTTCTCTTGAATGTTCCCAGATTTTCTAAACTGAGTGCATATTATTTTTTAAACAATGTCCCCAAGCCTTAAAGACTCAGCTGAAATTTCAACTCTGCCTCAAAGCCAGCAGGACCAGAAGGGTGGCCCAGAGTCAGCAGCACTCACCTGTAGCACCTGATACGCATGAAAGCTTCCTCTGCTGCCCTCACTTCTCTCCTGCCCTGCAGGAGTGTGTCCCTTCAGACACTCTTGCCCCCAAGTGCCTGTCTAGGTCCCAGTCTTTCTCTCAGTTGACTTAATTAATTCCTGGTAATTAAAGCTACTGTTTGGTGATGAACTAGCTAAGAGTATGACCTCCCCCAGGGGGTGTATATATTTTAAAAGAGGACTCTAAAATGGAAATGCAAAGGCCTTGGGCTCAGGGCAGGGGGCTGTGAGGACAGAATGACAGGCACTGGGGTTATATTCTGTGGACGGGGGCTACCTTCACTCAGGTACAGCACTTGGGGAAGCAGTGTGCAGGGGAGACAAGCGAAGTAATGAAAGACAAGATTACATCATTGCCACAACCTCTCTCCTCCCAAATGGCCAATCCATTTTCTCTGGGGCACTAGAGAACGTTCCCCAGAGGAGACTCCAGCCATCTCAGAGGGTGACCTGTTTGAGAGTAACCATCACCCTCAGCAAGAAAAGCCCCCTTAAGACACTTCTGGTCTGAAGTAAATTGTTCTCTAATTGCTTTCAGAGGGGGAACTCCTTGAGGGCAAAGTTCATCTCACATGATTCTTTTATGCTCCACAGACCACCCAGGGTAGACCTTTCATAAGCAACTGTAATCAATGATGGTCCAGTTGCAAAAAAGGCTCCACAAGATTTTAAATAAAGAAAACATTCTAATTAAAAACAATGGTAGTGTTATTGGTCTGAGTGAAGAAGAAAAAGAATGGTAGTATTAATCAGACATCTAAGATTTTTAAGGGCCTGAAGAGTTATAGCTCTAATGAAGTATTAGATGGTAAAGTGGTTTTTACAACCTCAGCCAGTTCCGTTCAGGGTGGAGAGCCTGTCTAACGAGGCAAAGGCAGAGAGCAGACCTTCACCACACAGACCAGAGCCCTGGCTGGGACAAGCCCAGAAGAAACTTAATAGCCGCTCAGTGCCCACCCCCGGACTCCCCCTTCCTCTGAAAATGCCAAAGCTCTACCTCAGATGTGTCTTCAGGCCCTGGAGCAGCCCTGGGATGCTTGGCAGTTAGAGTGGACACGGATCTTCAAAATCTCTCCCTATGGTCTCGCTCTACCCTTTGGCTTGTTAAAGCAACACCTTCAGCTTCAGGAACTGACTTGGCAGAAAAGAGTAGAACGCCGTAAACTGCGGCAAACCAGGGGAAGAAAAGTGTTGCCAGAGTCCACTACACCGGCTCACGTTTAGCTCCAGCTTGCCAAGGGAAATGTGGGTAAAATGTTCCTACAACCAAAGACTAGATATGAGGAAGGCGCAGACCCCTACCTTACCCCCAGGATGGGCTGAGCCCCCAAAAGGGGGAAAATCCCAGGAATGCACACGAGGCTTACACATGGAAACGCCCTCTCTTCACAGTCTCTTGATCCCCAGGTTGTAACACCAAGGCCTCTGGCATCCCCCAAATTGATGTGTGGGAGACTGAGCCCATATTCCAGGAGAAGACGCCCAGGGCCAGAAAAGGAGTGATTGCTTTAGAAGCACTCCCAAACAAAACACCCAACAAAGGAAGCTAGAAGCCAATCACACTCTCCTGTGACCTCCTCCTAGATGGGTGCAAGCCTAATTCACCTGTTCGAAGCATATCTAACAAAAAGGCATTTTCCCCTGAAGATGTTTAATTAGGTGTCTGTGATGAGGAGAGTATCTCACGGTGGAATTGTCTCATTTTGATTCTTTAGGTTTGGGTTATTGGCTTGCTGATCAAGGGCATATGGCCAACTCCAACATCACAGCTCTTCTATAGGGTCATAGTTCTAGGCAGTTTGCGTTTTTGCTTTAGGGCATTCTGTGTTTGTCTCTAAAATGAAAGTAGATTTAAAAGTTATTTGTTTTTGTAAAGATGATACATAAGCCTGTATAAAATTCAAGTGAAAGAAAGAAAATATAAAGAATAAGGTTGGCTGGGCACAGTGGTTCAGACCTGTAATCCCAGCACTTTGGGAGGATGAGGCGAGAGAAGACCCCTATCTCTACAAAAACTTTTAAAACATAAAAATTAGCTGGGTGTGGTGGTGGTGGTGTGTGCCTACAGTCCCATCCACTTGGGAGGCTGAGGAAGAAGGATTGCTTGAGCCAAGGAGTTGGAGGTTGCGGTGAGCTATGATCAGGCCACTGCCCTCTAGCCTGAGCAACAGAGCAAGACCCTATCATAAAATAAAGTAAAATAAAATAAAATTTAGGTCGGGTGTGATGGCTCACGCCTATAATCCTAGCACTCTGGGAGGCCAAGG
>VBSM01002223.1:3706799-3738840 GCA_008086735.1 Cheirogaleus medius
TGAGCCACCGCGCCCGGCTGTTCATACTCTTTAACATTGCCTTTTGTGTGTTGCTGTCCCCCACCAGAGGGCTAGCACCTTGAAGGCATTAAAACAAGGTCAGCTTCTGATTCACCCTTGTATGTCCCTTAGTCTCTATTGCGCTGCTTTGCATATTTTGGATTTATTCATACCCTGCCTTGTTCCATAAAGATACATCTAGCACTGTGTGATAAAATATAAAATAATTGAAGAATTCAGAGTTGAAATAAATATGGGAGAAGAAAACTATGAAATCAGAGGTGAGGTTAGTACCTATAAGACATATCAAAAGATTCTGTTGTCTACTGGAAGAGATGCATAGCTTTGGCTCTCAGCTCCTTAGCAGCTAATGCAAAGAGGGAAATAGTCATTTCTATGTTTTATGGAATGGGCATAAAATGGAATTAAAAAAAACCAAACTTGTAATGGTATCTGAGGACCAAGAAATTTCTCAGACCTCACTGTGTGACATTGTACAATAATCCTTGTACTAATTAGCCTAATGATTTTCGTAGAGCTATTTCAGAGAATGTTCTTTGGTCTAGATCCAGTTTGGTAACTTCTGCAAAAAGCCATTTCACAAAAGACCCATTAGCCATCATAATCAGCCAGGAATCTTTAACGTTCCTATAGAACAGGGTTCCCTAATCTTTTAAAACTCATATCTTCTTTTAGGAAACATAAAAGCTCATAACTCCTCTTCATTCTGATAAACACCTCCTCTCACTCAAGTCTATAATATCGAACCTCTTATCCTCATCAGTCAAGAGTATTTTATCTTGCCCTTTTTTTTTGGCAGGGAGTAGTGGGGGACAGAGTGTTACTCTGTCACTCTGGCTAGAGTATAATAGTGTCATCACAGCTGACTGCAACCTCAAACTCCTGGGCTCAGGCAATCCTTCTGCCTCAGTCTCCCAAGCAGCTTAGAATACAGGTGGATGCCACCATGCCCGGCTAATTTTTGTATTTTTTGTAGAGACAGGGTCTCTCTATGTTGCCCAGCCTGGTCTTTGAACTCCTGGTCTCAAGTGATCCTCCTGCCTCAGCCTCCTAAAGTTCTGGGATTATAAGTGTGAGCCACTGTGCCCAGCCTACTTTTTCTTATGTTTATATTATAAAAACAATAGTTACTCCTCTCCCATATACAGTTATATTATTATATTGAATATGGCTTTCAAACTGCATGTTATCCTTGTTCTGCCAATCTTAGGAGTTTCTGAAATGCCACCTACTCTCAATTAGGAATAATTTCTCAGGTATTATTACTTTAATTGGCCTATTTAGAGTGGTAAGCTGTATTCCAGCTTGAATTCAAGGAGTCTAGTTAGAAGGATTTATACTAGGACTCAATGTCAGGCAAATAAGTAAATCAGCTAGCATCAAGCTTGAATCAAAGCTCTAAGCCTGATAACTTATTTAAGCCCCCCAAAAGAGAATATGGCATAGAATTCTTTTGTTGGAACTGGTCAAGAGCTGAGGTAGATGTGCTGGTATTTCAGTTTATCAAGCAACTTACGATGTAATAGGCATTTTGCCAGGGCCAGGCACTGTTGTGTCAACACCATGGTGGTTTATCCAGGGAACTTTTTCTCTTCCTGTAATGAGCTTCAGATTTAAAGCAGGCTTTGCTCTTCCCAGCATCCAGCTAATAATGAGTATTTAGGATGTGCCAGGTGCTCTGCTAAGTGTTTTAGCAAACTTTGACTTTCTCTCATTTAATAAACCTCAAAATGACCTCCGTTGTACAAAAGAGAGAAACCAGGAGAAGTGAAGGAATTTGCCCCGGGTCTTCTGGTCCGTGCCCAGCAGAGCCAGCCTTGAAGTCTGTTGCTTGTGCCGTGTCACAGTACTGGGTGTCATAACCCAGTCCTTCTACCCAGTCTAATGAGATTCTTTCATTTGCAATACTTGCAAAGCCCTTGGGAATTCTTTACAGGCTCCAGGTTTTTCCTCCGGCTTTGCCCAGATTAGTAAATTTCCTAGAAATAGGGAGATTCTCTGGCCAATTTCCAAGCATTTAAACCTCTTTAGAGTTTAAAGAGCATTTATCTCAGTTATGGAAATGTCCCCTGAAATACATGAATACTATACGCAAATAACGAAGAGTGCTGGGCCGCCGTAGGCTTTCACAGCTTCCCTGAGCTCCTCGCGTTCAGCTGAGCAGCAGCCTTTAGCTTTCTCTGCCGCCGCTGGAGTCGCCATCACGTTCTCATTAGATGTAGGTATTTTCTCCTTTTTTGAAGATTGCCTTTAAGAAAACATTTTGTATTTTGGCAATTTCAGTTTCCAAAAGATTTCCTTCATCAGGTTAATGTTCAGATTTTATAACTAATCCCTATATGCTCCCTCTGACTTCTCCAAATTGTATCCCTGATTCTCCCTTCGTCCTCCCTTAGAGATTCTGCTGTTTTCCTGATTCTACAGCCCTTTCTCCTCTCTAAAACTAAAGAGCAGGACCTGAGATATTCCAGGATGTTTCTCTTTTTCTCCCTCGCCCATCTAGGTTGAGACAATGCCGAAAGGTTTGCCAGGATAGAGATTTTACACCATCTTGCTGTGAGCAGCTCTAGGTTTGTTGTCATTTCTTTTCACTAGACTCAATTGTGTCTAATTTTAATTTCTGCTTTTTTCTTTCTCTGTTGTCCTGTGTACCTTTCATGTGTTTCAACAACCCTCTGCTTGTCTCCATTTGTTTAGTTTCTCTGCAACTAACTTGCTTTGTACTTGAGTTAACTCATCTATAAAATGGGCATAATAGCAGTCTTTACTACATCAAAACAATGTTGAGGAGCAAAGGATCATGCCTGTAAGCACATTTGGAAAACAACAACAAAGATTCAGTTGTGAAAAGGTATTTTATAATCGATTCCAATTTGATGAAAATATAGCAAAGACATTAATATATATGTCCTTTATTCAAGCAATTTTGGATTTAAAAACATAGTGCAGTTGCAGTGTTTTCTTGGTGTTGGTTATAATAGGATTTGCTGTGTATCTTTTATCCCTTTTATCACCTTTTGGACTGTTCTGTGAACCTTATATTTTCTGTGGTTATCCTTGAATGCTGTAGAGTCCTGGGAGGGTCCAGAGTAAGCTCGAAAGAGCTTTCCCCTACATCCCTCTATTCAGTTCTTGTCTGCTTTCTTGTGTCCTGTCCTGTCAGCCTTTGGACTTCCCTTGCCACCAGAGGGGACTTGGGGAACAGGCAGTCGGCAGTTAGGGTCTTCATGCTAAGCTGAGAGCCCAGCACTCCCTTGGGCGAGCCGCCCTTCCCACTGTGCGCGCTGACTCGCCTGTCTGGAACTGCTGCCCTGCTGCTCGGAGGCCCCTTTTCCCTGTGCTAGGCTGACACATCCAATGGCCCCAAGGGCATCTGGGGCCAGTCTCAGAGCTGTGTTTGGAGCTGTGAACACAGGCTGTGTCAGAGGAAGCTTGGCTTAAGTGTGAATTGACCTATCAGGGTAGAATCCAAGGTCCTAGGGTCACCTGTGGAAGACAGGTGACACTCGGAATGCAGCGCCCACTCCCCCTTTCTCCTGAGATATCTAAACCCACCTTGGTTGTGAAATTTGGAATGGTAAAATGGGAGTGAATTTAGGCAGAGCTGTGTCTGCTTGTATAGATTAGGGGGCCTGATGCAATGGTCCCCACAGACCTGGAGTCTGATGCTAGTGAGATATCTGGGCAAGTGACAACCTCTCTGAGCCTGTTTTCCACCTATAAAGTGAGAGAAACCTACCAAAAAGGTTCCTTCAAGCATTTAAGTGAGGCAGCACTCAATACCAGCTCCTGTGTGTTCACACTAATTTCTACATCCATGGAGCAGAGAAGATAGCATTGGGGGGTGTGATGGATGCAGAGGAGAGGGAGGGGGTCGAAAAGAAATGATTATTGCGGGAAGGTGATAAGAGCTATATCTGTACACCATGGCTAAGCTGTGACAAGAAAGCAGAGAGGTGTAAATGCCAGGGTGGGGGATGAGAAGCAGGGAGGTTGGGAAAAAAGCCAGGGCTAGAAATGGAGCGTCCTGTCCTGTGTGTCATGCTCCTGGCAGCTGGGCATGAGCCGGCGTTTCATATGAGCTTCCCCTTCTGGGATGGTGGTCCACAGAGCTAGCAGACCTTGTGGAGCTAGGTACATGCAAAAGTAGCAGTAGCAGGTACCATTAGTGAGCTAGACAGGAGTAGCTTCTGTCACAGCCACACTCACTGTTCAGTGTTCCAGGGAGGGATTCAGAGTCCAGGGCTTGGTCTGCAGCCCTGCAGCTCCTCCATCATTCACTCCTCTGTGTGCTCTCTCCAGTGAGACGGCTAACTCCGTGGGAGCAGGGAATTATCGCTGCCCTCCTGTGTCTAGCAGTGTCATGGACATTGATGTCCAGTAAATGTTTAAGCAAAAAGAAATGTATTCTTCTGGAGCACAGTGTCTTCCTCTGGATCAGTGGCATCACTTAATGAGCAAAAGTTCTTTCCAAGACAAGTCTGGATGGCTCCTTGGGAGGACAGAGTGCTGGGTGTGAAGAGGGCAGGTGCTATAGAACTGCTGCTTCCTGCCACAAAATAATTGTGCAAAAAATTTCATATTATTGGCCAGGCGCAGTGGCTTATGCCTGGAATCCTAGCACTCTGGGAGGCTGAGGGGGAAGATCGTTTGAGGTCAGGAGTTTGAGACAAGCCTGAGCAAGAATGAGACCCGTGTCTACTGAAAATAGAAAGAAATTAGCCAGGCGTGGTGGCATGCCTGTAGTCCCAGCTACTAGGGAGGCTGAGGCAGGAGGATCACTTAAGCCCAGGAGTGTGAGGTTGCAGTGAGCTATGATGGCGCCATTGAACTCTATCCGGGGCAATAGAACCAACCATACTCTGTCTCAAAAAAAAAAAAAAATTTTTTTTAATTTATTTTAGTTGAAAGTCAGGTTCCACTAAGTCACACGGCTTGTGTATGGACTCCTGGTTCAGGGCTCTTTCCACTCCCCTGACCCAGAGATCTGTTTCCTGCCCATAGGCCAGGCCTTCCAGCAGGGCCCCACTCCCCGAGGTGGCTCCTTGTCCCACCCTGCCTCATTCCACATTCCCATCCCGAGCACCCGCTGTGTGCCAGAACATTTCCAGATTACCTGGCGAGTGCTCCGTGCGGCAGAGAGCGAGGCGAACCGGAGTCAGGTTCCCCCAGAGGGTGCGGGGTTCATTTCTGGAGCGCCCCTGCTGCCTGGCACTGGCTGGGCACTGTAAAAATGCCCGTGCAACACGGCAGGAGGGCGCCTCTCCCGGACTTTTACCCTCATAAAGAGGCTCAGAGGGTGAAGTAACTGCTTGTTGGCGAAAGCCGGCGGGAGTGGCGAGGGAGGGCAGGGGGGAACCGGCTAGCCAGGTCCTTAGCCGGAGGCGGAGACGGTGCCCACGTGCGGGCAGGGGCGCGGGCGTGCAGGTGCGTGTGCAGGGCCTCCAAGGTGAGAGTCTCGGACCGGGAACCTGGCGGCGAGGGTCCCTCGGAGGGCGGGGCGGCGGCGAGAGGCGGGGCGGGCTCGGCTCCTGGGGCAGGCTCCGCCCCGGGGCGCGGGTTTAAAAGCGGGGAAGGCGGGCTGGCGAGCGCGCTGGAGGAGCCGCGGCGGGCACAGCCATGACCCGGCGGGCTGGGGGCGCTCAGCTGCTCGGCGGTCTCCTGCTCGTCGTCCTGCTCGCTGCCGGCGTCGCCCCGCTCAGCTGGGATCCCCCGGAGTCCCGGAGCCGAGCCAGCAAGATCCGAGTGCACCCGCGCGGCAACCTCTGGGCCACCGGTAAGGCTTCGGGGACCCAGGCAAGCGCCCCTCATCCTGCCCGGACCCCGTTTTCCTTCTCAACCCTCTGGCCCCTCCTCAGCCACAGACACTAGTGTCTGAGCAGGTGGGGACCCTGAGGCTCACCTAATTTGATAGATGGGAACTTGAGACCCAGACAGGTCAGTGACTTGGTTAAGATCATTCAGCCAGTTTAAGGCAGAGCTGGGGCTAGATTCTACATCTGACTGCCAGCTGGTGCCCCTTCCCTTCCCAGATTTTGCCCAATCTTCTAACCTCTAGTGTGTCTTCTCTGCAGCCCCGCCTTCCAGGCACCTCTTCGTTCTCCACTTTTTCCTGCCCCTTCCCACCCCTCTGCCACGCAGGGAGCACAACTAGCAGAGTTTCTCCCTGATCCCGGACTATCCCACCCTCCTTCCAGCTGTACCATCCTCCCCACGCCCTCCACTTGTTCAGGAAAAGCCGAGGTAGCAGGCTTTGCCACCACCCAGATGTTTTTGTGGCTCGATCTCACTTGTGAAGAGGAGGATGAAGGTTTTATATCTTCCTGCCATGAGAACTGAAATGTGGGAGATGGGGAACTTTCCCACTGGGATAGGATCCTCGTTCCCTGACTTCTTTGTCCCTCGGCATCTCTTTTTTAGGTCACTTCATGGGCAAGAAAAGTCTGGAACTCTCCAGCCCATCCCCATTGGGGACAGCTCCCTACACTTCCCTGAGGGACCAGAGACTGCAGCTGAGTCATGATCTGCTCAGGATCCTCCTTCTAAAGAAAGCTCTGCGCATGAGCCTCAGCGGCCTAGCACCCCACACCCAGGTGAGCCAGGCCCCCACCCCAGAACCCAGAAGGCTCAGCCAGGGCCACCCCTGGATCCAGCATGGGAGGAATTACCACCCAACATCGGGTTTAGGGTATGACTGCCCACCCTTGGGGATGGGAACCCCAGAAAGCTAGGGTTGGTTCCAGGCTCTCCCTATGACCCAGGGCTCAAAGGAGGAACACTCTAGAAAAGAGGCTGACCTTCCCAGGAGACCCCATGGAGCAAGAATTAGGGAAAGAAGTTCCCTCTTGCTCATCACCCTGTCTAAAGTCTCAGCCGAGGATCATCCAGCCTCTTGCAGCAGGACCTTTCTCCTCCAGACCACACAGCCTTGTCTCACCCTGGCTGTTCCCTGCTGCATTAGTCCATCTTTGCTGTGCCCTGTGTGTGCGTGTGGCCAGACTGGGACCCTGCGGCCCATAAAGGGGAAGAGAAGTCAGTTAGTAGCCAAGACAGAGCCCGGACCTTGCTCACCTGGAACAGCGCTCTTTCCACTCTCATCTGCCTCAGTAACCAGGGGCAGGGTTATCGATTTCAGCACTCTTGACAGTCTGGGCTGGGTAATCCTTTGTCATGGGGGCTCTTCTGTGCATCGTAGGGTGTTCAGCAACATCCCTTGTCTCTACCCACTAGATGGCCGTAGCACCTTCCTTCCCCCCAACCCAAGTTGTGACATCCATAAATGTCTCCAGACATCACCAGATGTCTCCTGGGGGAGAGGGCCCCAAACCACTCTTGGTTGGAAACCACTGACCTATGGATTTTAAGGCTCCAAAGCTGGAGCCAAGCTTGCCTTAATGTCTAGCCTACTTTAGTGGCGGCTCCTCTATTCCCTGCTCCTAGTGCTGTTCCCACTGCGTACCACCCTCCCTGGTACTTGTTGCTGTGTACAGAAGGCAGTATGATGTGGTGAAATGTGGGATCTGGCAACAATGTCCTGGGCTTATAACCTAGCTACTTGAGTAGCTGTCTGACCTTAGAAATGTCACTTAAACTCTCTAAGCCTCATCTTCCTCATCCATAAAATGGAGATAACAATAGGCCATCTTCCATTAAATGACACCATTTATGTCACATGCTCAGCATGATGCCTGGTACATAAAAAGCCCTTAGTAAATGAGAGCCCTCAGCAGTCTGTGAGCTCCCTGGCGGCACCTGTTGCTGACTCACCTTTGTATATCCCACTGTGCCTAGCATACAGTGTGACATTTTGAAAGAAGGGAGGGGCATTCCCCAGAGAAGGTCCAACCCCAGACCCAGCCAACATCCCTGACTTCCTGATGCACTGAACCACCAGTCCCTGGGGACCTCAGAGGTAAGGGCTAGGAGCTTGGGCTGGCTGAGTCTGAAGGGAGATGATGTCACCTCTAGGACCTAGGTTTTGAAGGCCTGAAACATGCAGACCAACTAAGAGAATCTCAGAGGAAGCCGTACCTAGCCCTGGGGGTGGGGCTTCAGAGAGGTCTGGGGCAGAGCTGGGCTGGGGAAGTGAGGACACAGACCCTGGCCCAGCATCAGGCACTGTACTTGGATTGACTTCCATGGTCTTGTTTTGACTGTCATGACTACCCAGTGAGATTGGGGCTGTATTCTGAGAAAACTACTGCCCCTGACCCCTCCCAGCCCTTCAGGGTCCTAGGGGGCCTGCTTCAGCTGACAGCCTGCCCTTGCCCCCTCTGTGGATGTCTAGCACTTAGGAACAGCAGGACGCCCCTATCATTTGTCCCCCCCACCCACCCTAGGTAAATTCTTCTGTATGTTCCCCTTCAGTACATGAGGCTGCTGATGCAAATACTGCAGGAGTGATGCCAATACTGGGGCAGACATGACAACACTGGAAGGTGCTGAATGGGACCGCGGTGGTGGCCTCATGTTGATGTATTCCCGAGCTCGAATCTCTGTTACTCCATTACTGCGATTTCTGCTTGGGCTGCTAGGAATATCGCCGAGGCAGACGCAAACTATGTTCTTGCTGTATTTCTTGCTTCCCTGTTGAAGTTGTGAATAAAACCCTGCTCTTCACATAAAATGTCTGGTCCTTTTCTTGCAGCCACGTTTGGAAAGAATGGGAGGGAAAGAGGCCTGTAGGGCAGGGTGCTCAGTGAGATGGGGCCAGCTGCAAAAAGGCCCGAACGCTCCACGCCATGGCACCAGCCTGGCTCTGCCTCTGGACTCCTACTCATCCACTCACCCAAGCAAGCAGTCAGTGCCTGCCAGGCGCAGGGTTCTACTCTCGCCTCTGCCACCTCCTGGCCAGGCGAGTGTCTCCTGTGTGTCCTCACCAGGAAGAGGGGGTGGCCTACACTACACTCCCCGGCTCTACCTACCGTCGCACTTCAGCCCACGCCGAGCACTGCGGGGAGAACCCAGCGCATGCAGGGCGGAGAGCAGAGTTGGGATCCAGACCCCGCCGTCCGCTCACTCTCCTCTCTGGCCTGGAGTACGGTTGCCCGAGTTAGCAATAAAAATACAGGACACCCATTTAGATCCGAATTTCAGATAATAGTTTTGTCGTATAAAATGTCCTAAATATTGTATGGGCATACTCATTTGAAAAAAATTATTGTGTGTCTGAATTCGAACTTTACCGGGCGGTCCTGTGATGTATCTGGCCTTAGGGCACCGACTGCCCCTCTCTGGGCTGCAAACACCTGGTCTTAAAACGGGCGACCATTTATCTGGTCCCTCGGGCTCCGCTCGGAGCGAACATCGAAGAAGTTCTGATTGTATGTCACTTTTCCCGGAGCTTTTTCGCGGAGAACACAGAACCGCGGCCCGGAGCGGGCACAGCTGCGCTCGGCCCCCACTCGGCCCCCCACTCGGCCCCGCCCCCGGCGCAGGCCGCGCCCACCCTCGCGAGAGGCCCGCGCCTTCCGGGAACTCGCAACGGCGGAAGTGGGGAACCGGAAGCGACTGTTGCCATGGAGTCCGCGGAGGAGGACTGGCTGGTGGAATCCTTGCGCTTGTAAATCGTACGGGGTTGGGAGTCGGGATCTGGGCCTGGAGCTGGCTCCGCGGGCGGGCGGGTGCGGGCGGCGGCACGCGGGGACTCCTGGCGCGGGCTGGGCGGATGCGGAGGAGTCCGCCTGGGCCTCGGCCCCACGTCTGGGAAGGGCACCCGCCTGCGTGCGCAAGCTGTGTGAGGTGCTAGTAAGAGCAGCGCTTGGAAAGGTAACGTAAGTGGCCAGTTACTTTGCGCTGGCTTCTGAGTTGAGCCCTGAGCACGATTATCTCACTGATTCCTCACATCAACCTTGGGAAATCTGGGTACCCTGGGAGCTCCACAGATGAGGACCAAGCCTCAGGGAGATTACGTGACTGGTCAGGTCCCAGACACCCAAGGAATAAAATGGGAAACAAAATCGGTCCCACGTCGGCCTGACTCGAGAGCCCGGGCCCTAACCACTGTATATGCGCTGCCATCTGGGAGTTCTTCGACAGCACTTTAGATGCTGTGCACCATGTGATTTTGTGTCCCTGTCGTGCAGGTATCAGGATTTCTATGCATTTGACCTCTCAGGAGCCACTCGAGTCCTTGAATGGATTGATGACAAAGGTGATATGCCCTGCCTGGCCCTAAGGGAGGGGGAATTGCACTCCTCAGAGTTTCAGTGACTCAGCCTAGAGGGACTCAATCCGCTCTTCTCTGGGCTTCTTGGTCACTTGTAGCAATTTGATGCTGTGTCAGCACTTATATTCCTCTTCTTACTAAGCTCTTCCATCCCCTGATACAAGGCTGCACACCAACGAGGAAGGAATTTACCCTTGTTGGGGGATTTGGTTGGAGTTTATAGGCCCAGCCATGGCCTACAGTCTTTCTAACAATGTGTCACAACTACTTCTGCTTCTTTTTCCAGGAGTCTTTGTGGCTGGCTATGAAAGCCTGAAAAAAAATGAGATTCTTCATCTGATATTACCTCTCAGGCTTTCTGTGAAGGAAAACCAGGTAACATGAAATATAAATGCTGAGTACATGTGTCAGCTTTATTTGTGGAGCTCCTATTATCTACCAGGTAATGTCCTGGATATTAGAAAGAGAGAGATGCAGGGCCTGCCCTTATAGTCTGATGGAGGGAGGCAAATGTGCACAGAGATAAATGCTGTAGAATGTCCTGTGGCTTACACAGGACTACTAGAGGAAGAGGTCAGTTTTGCTTTATCAAAAATGGATTTAGGGAGCTATTATTATGGTATATAGGGTAGTTGAAGTCCATAGAATGGTTAAGATCATCTAGTGAATGTGTACTGTACAAGGATAAGAGGAGAGTATAGCTAAGGACAGAACCTCAGGGAACACATTTTAAAGGATGGGTACAGGAAGATGAACACACAAGGAATACTAAGAAAGAATGTCTTTGAAGTGGGAGGAGTCTTGGAAAAGGTCAGTGTTTCAGGAGCCAAGAGAAGAGAACGTGTCAAGAAGAAAAGAGTTGGTAGTTATCTGATGTTGCCTCATTCAGATGAGGACTGAAAAGTTAATTCATTGGACTGGCAGTTGGAAAGCTCTCGGTGACCTCTGCCGCAGTGTTTTTGCCAGTGGTAGTGGTCAGGGCCAAAGACTGAAAAGGAAGAGGAAGTAGAGTCAGGATATGTAGGGAGGGAAGAAGCTAAAGCATTAACTAGTAGGAAACAGATTTGAGAGAAGGTTTCCTAAACACAGAGGCTTGAGCAGAGAGCTACAAGCTGTGGGGAAGTAGCCCCCGAAGAGGAATGGGATGGCAATTCAGGAATGAGGGAATAACATAGGGAACCAGCTTTTACTTCTGGGGAGCGAGGATGAGGATAGATCAGCAGTCTACAGGATGGCACTGGTCATCAGAAGACAAGGGAAGGGGGAGGTATATAGGCAAATAACCTTAGAGGCCCAGGTGGGGGCAGCAGTTTGAGTGTTTGTTCCTGAATTTCTTAAATTCTTTAATTAAATACGAAACAAAGGTATCTTAGGGGTGACCATGTTATGGAGTTGAGTTTAAAATAGAAGAAGAGTCTAGACAAGGACATAGAAAGCCCAGGGGAGGCTGGAGCCTAAGGAATCTGTGTGGCCCAGTGTTTCTTAAAGTAACCTGAGGACCACCTGTATCAGAGCCATTAGGGGTGCTGCCTAAATTGCATATTCCTGGGCCTCTCCCAGACCTACTGAATTAGAATCTCAAGAGGTAAGGCCCAGAAAAACAAGTGTGTACTCATAAAACCTAGACTCTGTGGAAGCTATAAAGCAACCTAGTCTTTGTTGCCTTGGGGGAAAATGACCTACCTAGTGCTCTTGGTCCCCCCATCTCCACCACTCAGGCTTGAGCCAGGGGCTCACCCAGACTGAGCCTTGGGGAGAGAACTGATTTATCTCCCCTCTCACCACTGGCTTTTCCTCTTTTCTCTTAGGGCTCCCTCCTTTTCCCCTGCTCCAGTTCTTTACATGGAGATAGTAGAGTCTGGTGGCTCAGAGCATGGACTTTGGTTAGACAGCCTTAGGTTCAGATTTACAGCTTACTACCTGTGTGACCTTAGAAAAGTGACTTAAGCTCCATATACTTTAATTTTGTCATTTATAGACTAGGGGTAATTATAATACCTAGGTCACAGAGTAGTTATAAGAATTAAATGTGAATTAAACAGTGCCCGAGAGAGTGAACACTTGATAAGTGGCAGTTGTTATATTTTTATTGCTAGAGGAACCCACCTGGCTTCCAGTGGGAGAATGGGGGGAGAAATGGGGATGTGTTCATTGACTGGTAGACCCCTGCTTTCTGGGATGAAGCTGTCAAACCTCTGTGACTCCTCTAAGAAGGCCTGGAGTATAATGCTTGTACTATAGTGAAAGGGGTTGGTGAATGGCTAGAAGGGTTTTGGATGTGCAGGGGAAAAAAGGAAGCTGTATATGTAGGCAGCTGAGACCACCATTTCCAAATAGCAGCATACCAAGGCCCTGCAGGGAAAAGAATCTGTCACCAGCTGAGGGATGTCCATGACCTCCTGCCAGGCCAGGATCTGACTCCTTACCTGGAGTTCATGTGAAATGTTCCCGTGAAGAGCAGGCTCTACCTGATTGGCCACCCGTCTGTATTTTAGGGCTTATTTCCAGAAAGAGATTTCAAAGTGCGCCACGGAGGATTTTCAGACAGGTCTGTCTTTGATCTGAAGCACGTACCAGGTACCAGGTATGGTAGATTCTGTGACCCAGACCTTCCATTCAGGGTGGGATGGCTGGAAATGCCCAGGGGCATCCTGCGTGTTTATCCCCACCTCTCAGCACGTAGCTCGTATGAGTGCATGCACGTGCATACGCACACAGGTTTAGAATACTAAGGAACCATTGCTGTGGCTTCACAGTCCCCCACAGCCCTTTTGACTAATGTAACCAACAGTTCACTGGGGTTGCTCCAGGGAACAGCTAGAGGATAGAAGGATGCTCTTAATGTCTGCGAGAGCTGATGGTGGGTAGTTGGGTGATGATAGCTCAGTTGGGAGAAGCTGAGAATCTCTGGGTCAGAGCTGTGTGCTCAGGCTCCACACTGGTCCCCTCTCTAAGTGACCATCATGACACGTGGCCTGCCCCTAAAGCAGCGTGAGCCTGCTCGTCATCTGTTAAATGAGGGTGGCTGGTCTTGATGATCCTGCAGTAAGATTTCCTGATATGGGGAGTGGAGTCTCAAGCTGAGTGTGCTGGAGAGGGGAAGGGACAAGATGTCTGGACTAAGATTTTCTATCTATCCTGAATAGCTTGCTGGTGACCAGTGGCCTTCCAGGTTGTTATCTGCAGGTGTGGCAGGTCACAGAGGACAGTGGTGAGTGAATTTGATGTGGTGGGGGTTGGGGTTCTAGGACTGTGTGACTCGCATACCTCCATCCCCTAATCTGAGCAGCCAGTTAAGAAGTAGATTCAGAGCAAGGTGGGAATTAAAATGCAATATCTACTTTAATGCAGGCAAAGATGAATTAGCAACCACAGCGTGGCATACATATAGAGCTTCCCATTACCTACTGTAAGAATTGAGTTCGCCCAGAGAACTGCAGGCCTCTCCCCTGGGCAGGGGCAGAGGCAAGGGCAGAGCTAGAGCCACTCAGGTGAGCTCACCTCTTGGAGGAGGAGGTGGCCGTGAGGAGGTCACCTCTTTTTGCAGGCATGCTAGTTCCTGGAAAGGAAAATAGTGAGTGAGCAAGAGGCTAGGGTGACCATTCTCCCACTCAGAGAAGTCTTTCTGCTTCCCAGCAGGAATGGAGAGAGGAGCAGGACTGGAGGGGAATTCCCTCATGGGGAATAGTGTTCCCTCCAGCAGTGGGTTTGTGGGTCCCCTGTCAGGCAGGCATCTGAGCATGCAGCCCTCTGGCCTGATCCAACCCCTTCCATTCCTCCTTTGGTTAGAGCGTTGTTGGCTAGCATGAAGTGAGCCTCAGAGGCACAGGCAACTGCTATTGGAACTGTCCTTTTGGTTGTGTGACCCTCTACCTTCAGTCCCCAGGCTGCCTCACTTGGAAACATCCCAGAAATTGCCCAGCAGCTGTTGGCTTCCCCCCGAGCTTCACTGCCTCAGAAAGGCAGTTCTTGTTCTCATTTGCTTTCTGAGATCACTGTACGCTTCCCTTGTTGTTTTTCTTGTCGCTTGTCCTGTGCTGTAACATCCAGCTGTTTGTATCATTTGTGGTTGTGGTGGTTTATTTTTTTATACTTTTATTGAGGTACGTTTCACATGTCATATAATACACCCATTTCAAGTGTACAATTCAGTCACTTTTTAGTAAATTGAACAAGTTGTGCAGCCATCACTATAAATCAGTTTTAGAACATTTTCATCACCCAGGTAAGATCCATAAGGCCATTTGCTATTAATACTCCTTCCCACGCCCTGCCCTGGGCAACCACTAGTCTACTTTCTGTCTCTATAATAGATAATAGATTTGCCTTTTGCGGACATTTCATATCACTGGAAGCATACGATACGTGGCCTCTAGGGCCTCTTGTGTCCAGCTCCTTTCACCTAGCATAATGCTTTTGAGGTCCATCCATGTCATAGCTTATGTGCGTGGCCTGTTCCTTTTTATGATGGAATAGTATTCCACTGTATGGACGTAGCACATTTTGTCTATCCGTTCACCAATTGATGGATCCAGTTTTTGGCTATTATGAATAATGTTGCTAAGAACATTAATGTACAAGTCTTTATGTAGACGTTTTCATCTCTCTTGGGTAGACACTGAGGAATGGAATTACTAGGTCATATGATAAATTTATGTTTTATTTTTTAGAAAACTTTCAGACTTTTCCAAAATGGCTTCATTTACATTCCTGCCAGCAATGTATAAGGATTCTCCTTTTTCCATGTCCTCACCAACGTTTGTTATCGTCTGTGTTTTTTATTAAAGCCATTGTAATGGATGTGAAATTGTATATCTCTGTGGCTTTCGTTTGCATTTCCCAAGTGAGTAGTAATGGTGAGCATCTTTTCATGTGCTTGTTAACCATTTGTATATTTGCTGAAATGTCCATTAAGATCTTTTGCCCATTTTTTGATTGGGTTGTTTGTCTTTATTGAGCTGTACATTCTGGGTACAAGTTCTTTATTAAATATGTGTTTTGCTAATGTTTTCTCCCAGTCTGTTGCTTATCTTTTCATCTTAATATGGTGTCCTTTGAAGCACAAAACTTTTCAGTTTTGCTGAGGTCCAATTTATCAATTTTTCCTCTTAGGGACTGCACTTCAGGTGTCATATCTAAGAAATCTTGGCCGGGCGTGGTGGCTCACGCCTGTAATCCTAGCACTCTGGGAGGCCCGAGGTGGGATGATTGCTAAAGGCCAGGAGTTCGAAACCAGCCTGAGCAAGAGCGAGATCTCGTCTCTACTTCAAATAGAAAGAAATTAGCTGGACAACTAAAAATATATATAGAAAAAATTAGCCGGGCATGGTGGCGCATGCCTGTAGTCCCAGCTACTCGGGAGGCTGAGGCAGGAGGATCGCTTGAGCCCAGGAGTTTGAGGTTGCTGTGAGCTAGGCTGACGCCACGGCACTCACTCTAGCCTGGGCAACAGAGCAAGACTCTGTCTCAAAAAAAAAGAAAAAGAAATAAATCTTTGCTTAACTCAATAGATTTCCTCCAGTTTTTTTCCAAAAGTTTTATTGTTTTAGCTCCAACATTTGAGTCTATGATCCATTTTAAGTTAATTTTTGTGTGTGGTATGAGGTAAAAGTCTAATCTTTTTTGCATGTGGATATCCAGTTTCACAGCACTATTTGTCAAAAAGCCTGTTCCTTCTCCATTGGTTTGCCTTGGTGCCTTTGTTGAAAATCAATTGACCATAAATGTAAGGATTGATTTCTGCATTCTCCTTTCTGCTCTGTTGATTTGCTTGTCTATCCTTACGCCAGTAACTTGCAGTTGTTTTTTTATCTTTGTCCAAAAACAGGCGGAGTGGGGCAGCAATGGTTTAAAGATGAGAGGGGGAAGAATCTTACTAACCGTTTGGGGTTCCTTTGGTCCCTATAGTGCATGGGGACCGGGTGTCACATAGAATCTGTAGCCTCAGGCCTAGAGGAGCTAATGGCCCAAGGGTGCTTTCTCTGACACTCATCTGGGTGTAGAAAATCAGATAGAGTCACCTTCTTCTAGATAGTAGTGCAGAATATCCCAGAGCTAAGGGGAGACTGGCCAACTATTTTCCTAATGGCTTAAATGCATAGTGTTATCTTGGTGAATTTTCCAAGGTCCAGGAATGAACCCACAGCCTTGGTGTCTCAGAAACCTGATTTTGTCAACACATCTAGAACAAATGGAATCTGTTTATAGGGGCAGACACACTTAACCAGACTCACAAGACAGCTGTATAAACCAGAATGCAATTTGGTTAGTTTATAATGAAAAAATAAGTATCACTAAAAGTGGAATGTCCAAGGTCCTTATGACTATGGAAGAGCCAGCCTAATCAACGGCTGCGTGATAAAGGTAACCAGAACAAGAGGAATCAGCTCAGAGGTTTCCAAATTGCTTTTCTGTAAGAAATCTTAGGCACACAGCATGAAACTTGTGAAGGCATTGCTGCCCGCACCCCTGGGGCTGGGCCTGAGGCCTCTTCTCTCAGCTCTGGAGGGATGAATACAGTGTTTAAGGGCTCAGCTGAATGTCACTTGCTGCTTCCATATAGAACTTAAATATTCAGCCTGGGGGCTGAGCACGGTGGCTCATGCCTGTAAACTTAGCACTCAGGGAGGCTGAGGCAGGAGGATTGCTTGAGGTCAGGAGTTCGAGACCAGCCTCAGCAAGAGCGAGAGAGACCCCAGCTCTACTAAAAATAGAAAGAAATTAGCCGGGCAACTAAAAATAGAAAAAATTAGCTGGGTGTGGTGACATGTGCCTGTAGTCCCAGCTACTAGGGAGGCTGAGGCAGGAGGATTGCTTGAGCCCAGGAGTTTGAGGTTGCTGGGAGCTAGGCTGATACCCCGGCACTCTACCCAGGGTGACAGAGCGAGACTCTCTGTCTCAAAAAAGAAAGATGCTGTGTCCTGGACAGGCCTCCGCATTGTCTTTGCCTCTGTGGCTGAACAGCCCCCCTCACGGACACCACTTTCCTTTAGACATGTTACAGCATTTGCTCAGCATTGCGGGGCTGGAAGCTGTTCTGGCTCCTTAAGTTACCTTTGCCTGCCTCTGCTCTCACCCAGTCTATGTTTGTCTAATTTTTAGAGACAACCTTTTTTCTTTTACTTCCAAGCTCATGGAGGTGCCTTACTGTGCTTTTGCTTTAATTTTGTAGTAATTGGGGGTTGTGTTTTAGATTTGGTGTGGATTTCCTAGGGGAGGGCATTTTATCACTGACTAGAGAAGGGGAGACCTGATTTCTTTCCTGCTGTAATTATAGGAGGCCCTCAAGCCCTTGTTTTCCACTGAATCTTTTAAATAGGTCTTCTTCCTCCCATCAGAGGACAGATCACATCTGAGAGCCATCCCCTGGCTCAGAGCAGCAGGCCCTGGGGGAGTCTGTGGAAAGGGAAGAATGAGCCGCTCAAACGTAGCCCGGCAAGAGTCAGGCAAGCTCTGCTGGGCGGGCTGGAATTGCAGCCTCATTGGCACTCCCTGGGGACAGACTGGTCCTGAGAGTCAGGTGTTGTGTCTGCTGCGAACCTCTGCAGCTCCTGTGGTGGGAGCAGTTAGGTTCAGCAAGTCTGGACTAAGTGCACCGAGAGTCCTGTGGGCTTTGGGAATAGTACCCAAGGGGCCGCAGTGTTCTAACCCAGCCAGACCTGTCTCTCTGTGCACTTCTTGTGTGGGAACCATCTCAAAGGAACTTGCTGCCACACACTTGCTTGATGAGCCATTCGTGTGTCGTGTCCTTTCCACATCCATTCCTTCCTCAGCTGACTTAGACCTGTCCTTTAGAATGGAAAATATATGCAGATCTCCATTTCCTTCAGAGAATGTGGAAACCAACTAGTGAGTCCCCTCTTGGAACAAGAAAATGTAAAATAGAAAATATGAATTGCCCTTTAAGTAGTTTATACAGCAAACAGCTTGCTCTGAACTGTTATGGATGGTCGTCTATTAAGAGAAGCCTCAAATTAGAATACAGAGACGAGAACCTGCCTGCTAACCAGGGGCTGAGACAAACAAGACTCAAGTTCAACTCAAGGCCAAGTATGTCATTGTTCCATTCTGTGTAAAAAAGATGTGGACTTTCTTGTTGTCCAATTTATATTTTAAGACAACAACATCTGCAATGTAACCTTTACTTGCTAGGCTTTCACAAATTGCTTGAGGTCATAGAACATGTTTTTGAAGAAATAATATTAGTTCATGAACTCTGTACCTGTTATTTTTCACTGAAGGTGTAAATGACATCAACAGGGTGTTCATTCTTTTCTTCTATTTGTTCTCCACAAAACTATAAAAAGCCAGGCCACTTGGGGGGGTTTCAGATGACTGCTATGATTCACTTTTTCCCATTTGCAAAATCAGTTCATAAGACAAATTATAAAGAAATTAAAGTGCTTCTGACAGTTTCAAAAATGTCAACATAACCCAGAGTCTTTATGTCTCAACATCCTCTCTTGCCAACTGGCAACTCCCTTCTTCCTTGGCCTTCTAAATGTACAGGGGAAGACAGCTGGCCAGCCTCCACTGTGCAAGGTTTTAAACCTGCATTAACATTCTGGATTTTAGCCTCTTTCCCTTTTCCCTCAGATGTCATTAAAGCTGTCAGTACCATTGCTGTACACGAGAAAGAGAAGAGTCTCTGGCCTAGAATGGCCATCTTCTCCTCGGTGGCACCTGGAGTCCTCCATGGGGTGCGGCTCAGCAGTCTGCAGGTTGTGGATCTGGAATCCCGAAAGACCACGTACACCTCAGGTACAGCAGTTTACCCCCTGCCGGCGCCGCCCAGCCCAACTCTGCCATGCTGATGATAGTTCAGCCCTCTGTGCCAGATGTGGGAGAGACACGATGAGTAAGAGGCAAACCCTGGCCTCAAAGAGCTCCCGGGCTGGGGTGGGGCGAGGCAGTCCCAGGGACCAGCGCCTGCCCAGCTGAGTGGACAATGGCACGATGAGCGGGAGGGGAGATGGGATTCATTCTGCTTGGGTCTGGTGGGAAGGGCCTTGTGACAAACCATCCCTGCCAAGGTGCCAGACCCATCTGACTCCACAGCTTTTGTCCTTTGCCCTCGGTCTTCTAGGTGTCAGTGACAGTGAAGAAGTGAGTAGCCTGCAGGTCCTAGATGCAGACACCTTTGCCTTCTGCTGCGCCTCAGGCCGGCTGGGGCTTGTTGACACCCGCCAGAAGTGGGCACCACTGGAGACTCGCAGCCCCAGCCCCGAGCCCAGCGCACTGAGATGGTGTGCAGAAGTTGGGGGCAGGGGCCAGGGCCCTGGGCCCCGCATTGCCAGCCTTGGCTCGGATGGGCAGCTCCACCTCCTGGACCCCCGAGATCTCTGCCACCCTGTGAGCTCAGTCCAGTGCCCAGTATCCACACCTAGCCCCAACCCAGAGCTGCTGCGAGTGACTTGGGCCCCAGGCCTGGACAATTGTTTGGCCATTTCAGGTACTGCTGAGCAGGATCTTATGTCTGTTATTTGATCTTTCTTTTCCAGGGGACTATGGAGTGTTCAGGAAGGAGCCTACAGCCCCATAATAAATCTGGCTCCAGAAGTTAAAGCTGCCCCCAGAGAAGTTAACTCTCCAGGTGCTTCAGTGACAGGCCCTTCCCCACCCTGGCTATTCAACTTCCACACATTGGCAGGAGGCCTCTCCTAGCCTGCAGGGATTCAGGTCTGAAGTCAGCTGAGAGGCCTGCAGATATTAAGATGCTGGGACAGCAGTGGAGCTGTACTAGAAAGAAGAGGCGACAGGATCTCAGGGGTGCTTCTCAGCCTACTTGCTTTTCACATTGTAGCAAGCCAGCTGGCTCAGCAGGCCCCTGCGTCTGGTCTGGTGGTACCTCGTTGCATGGGGGTATTTAATGAGGACATCTGATAAGCCAGTGAGGAGGGTCCATCGAGAGGAGGAGGAGTTGGAAGAATTGAGAGAGCAGGAAAGGAGGATTGGAAGTACCAGAAAAAGCAGAAGAAAAGAACCAAGCTCGGGCAGAGGGATTGGCTCTTTAGTAACAGGAAGACAGCAGGATGGGTGTGCATGTAGCTAGATTGTATAGGGACATGGGCCCCTCTAAAGGCTTCTGTTTCCCCCATCAAGTAGAGGACAAGGCCATCTGCTGAGAGGGCCCAGAGATGCGGGGACTAGAATTTGAGGCAAATTGAAAAGGCTTCAAAAAGTTTCTTAAGCCTCAATTTCCTGGGGGAAAATAACAGTACCCACTTCATACAGTTGTGAGGATTAAAAGGTATAATCCATGTCAGGATTAGCCTTGGGCCTGGCACATCTAGGTGTACAACAGATGCTCGTGGTTACATGCCACAGGGAGTGGTCAGCTGCCAACATTGAGGGCAGATGTTACATGCCCTCCACTTGGCCTTTAAGTATCTTGATTCCTTGTCTTCTATCCTGTTTTGGTACCATAGGGCAAATTATAAAAAGTATTTTAGGGCTGGACGCAGTGGCTCACATCTGTAATCCTAGCACTTTGGCAGGCCAAGGTGGGAGGATCACTTGAGCCTAGGAGTTTGAGACTAGCCTGGGCAATAATGAGACCTCAACTCTACAAAAAATAGAAAAATTAGCCAGGCATCGTGGTGTGTGCCTGTAGTCCCAGCTACTTAGGAGGCTGAGGCAGGAGGATTGCTTGAGCCCAGGAGTTTGAGGTTGCTGTGATGACACCACTGCACTCTAGCCAGGCAACAGAACAAGACCCTGTCTCAAAAAAAAAAAAAAAGCATTTCAGGAATTCAGTGTCAGTTCTCTCTTTTCTGTGTTCTTCCTCAGGTTTTGATGGGACAGTCCAGGTCTACGATGTCACATCTTGGGACGGAATGGGGAACCGAATAGAACCTCTCTTCATTCACAGAGGTCACATCTTCCTAGATGGAAACGGCATGGACACTGCCCCATTGGTCACCACCCACACCTGGCACCCCTGCAAACCAAGGACTTTGTTATCAGCAGCAAGTGATGCCTCTCTTCACGTGTGGGACTGGGTGGACCTTCGTGCTTCCCACTGACACCAGCAGCATCTTTCTGTCCAGGCCTCTAGGAAGAGGAGTAGCTGTTGTGGTAGCAAGGGAACTGATGTAGGACTCAAGTGAGCAGTTTCCTGTTACCAGCTGTGTGGCCTAGGCAGGTCAACCAGCCTCTCTTAGCCCCCGTTTCCTTATTTGTAAAATGAGGATAGTGACAGCTACCTCTCAGGGTTGTTGGGAAGGTCAGAAGTAATCTGTGGCACAGAAAATTATTTGGTAGCCACTATCTGGGAGCCCCATTTCCCCCAAGTGTAAAATGCCAGTGTTTTGTCTCTGTATTCTTCACCCTGTACCATAGTGAGAAGCAGAAGAGCTAATGAAAGCAAACATGTTTTGTGAACTTTTTTACAGAATAAAAAAATTTATAAGACGCCAGTTGCAGTGGCTCACACCTGTAATCCTAGCACTCTGGGAGGCTGAGGCGGGAGAATCCCTTGAGCTTAGGAGTTCAAGACCAGCCTGAGCAAGAGTGAGACCCCGCCTCTACTAAAATAGAAAAAATTAGCTAGGCAACTAAAAATAGAAACAAAAAATTAGCTGGGCATGGTGGCAAGTGCCTGTAGCACCAGCTATTTCGGAGGCTGAGGCAGGAGGATCACTTGAGCCCAGGAGTGTGAGATTGTAGTGAGCTATGTTCACGCCATTGCACTCTATCCCAGATAACAGAGCAAGACCCTGTCTAAATAAATGAATGAATGAATGAACGAATAAATAAATAATCTCACTGTAGCCTTTATTAAAGGATTTTCAGCAGTTTTGCTTTTGAAATGATTTGATTACTAGTCAGAATTTGGCCTTTGATTTGTTTAAAAATATCTCTATTGAGATAGAATTCACATACCATACAGTCCACCCATTTAAAGTATACAGTTCAATGGTTTTTGGTATATTACATTAATTTTTAAAAATCATAAAATATATATAACAAAATTTACCATTTTAATCCATTTTTAAGTGTACAATTCAGTGGCATTAATTACATTCACAAAGTTATACAACCATCACCACCATCTATTCCCAAAACTTTTTATCATCCCAAAGAGAAACTCTGTAACCATTATGGGCTCTAATATTTTGGCTATCAATTGGGTATGCTTGGTGTATTCCTCAGCTAGGGCTGACATAACAAAATGCCATAGACTGGGTAACTTAAACAAATTTATTTCTCACAGTTTTGAAGGCTGGGAAGCTAGGTTTCATTCTGAGGCTTCTCTTGGTTTGTAGGTACCACCATCTTGCTCTGTGCTTATGTGACCTCTATGTGCTGGGGTGGTGGGGCAGGGATGGAGACCTCTTGCTCTTATAAAGCCACCAGTCCCGTCAGATTCGAGCCCCACCCTTATGACCTCATTTAACTTTAATTACCTCCTAAGGCTCTGTCTCCAAATACAGTCACATTGGGGATTAAGGCTTAAACATAAGAATTTTGAGGGGACACAATTCAGTTCATAGCCCTTGAGAATTATTCTGAAGTGAGGAAAACCTAACAAACTTTTAAATGAAATGAATGTTTTGATTACTTAATTTAACAACGAAGTTGATATAATGTTATATTTTGGAGAGTCTAATTTAGATTTTCCAATTTCAAGACATGATAATCTTTACCATTTTCTGGAGTCTTCTCAATCATTTCCCCCTTCCTGAGAGCCAATTCTGTAGCTCTCTTCCCAACTCTGTGTTCAGTATGTCACATTGGTAGCTTGAAATGAGCCATGATGAGAATATTTACACCTCAGAAATCGGCAAATGATACAAAGCAGGGCTTCCCCCAGCTGGATTAGTCACATGCCTCTTACTAAACTAAATTATTTCAGCAAGTAAAAGCAGAAATGAGTAATTTAGAAAACAGTAGAATCGATGCATGGATTTAAAAGCTGCTTTGCTGAAAAATATTGATAAGATGTATATTAGTCATGCTCTGGCCAGGAAGATTAAACCCATATCAGGTAATTCAGTTGAGGGAATTTAGTTATAGATCTCTGAAAGAGGAAGCAAGAGGTGAGGCACTCAGAGATGAGCAACTGCAGGAAGTTGTCATAGAGGGGACAAAAGGAGGTGGTGGGTGGGTGTGATCAGAGTGGGGCCTCCTGGCAAAGCTGAGCACAGTTATCCCCTGGTTAGAGCTGGGATCCTGGGGCAGGGGCTGCCAAGAAGATGCTGTAACTGCAGAAGAGACAGCTAAAGACTGCAGGAAGTACAGAGGAAGAGGAGAAATCCCCTGGTTTCTCTCCTTCCACCCTCCAATATCCTGCCAGCGCCACTGGCCAAGTCTATCTGGAGGTCACTGGCAAGGGAGCCTGGGCAATGCAGTGAGCAGAAGTCAGCACCCTGCAATGCAGACCAGAACAGGGAAAGGACCCAGAAAACAAATAGGCAAATGACTGGCACCACGTTCAGACCTCTGCAATAAATCAAGAAAAAGGGGAAAAATGAATATAATAGAACAAGGATATCACAACAGATCTAGAGAAAAAGAAATACAAGAGAATAGTGTACACGATTATATGTTAATTTGGAAATTATTTTAAATTTTTAAAGTATAAAATCTGATTATCCAATATTTAAGAAATAAAAAATATTCAAGGAGTAACAGCAAAAAGGATATTGGAGCTG
This sequence comes from Cheirogaleus medius, assembly GCA_008086735.1. NCBI lineage: Eukaryota > Metazoa > Chordata > Mammalia > Primates > Cheirogaleidae > Cheirogaleus > Cheirogaleus medius. The sequence goes on from VBSM01002223.1 coordinate 3,730,644, forward strand.
CCCCGGTGGCTCACGCCTGTAATTCTAGCACTCTGGGAGGCCAAGGCGGGAGGATCGCTCAAGGTTCGAAACCAGGAGTTCGAAACCAGCCTGAGCAAGAGTGAGACCCCGTCTCTACTAAAAATACAAAGAAATTAATTGGCCAACTAAAAATACATAGAAAAACTTAGCCGGGCATGGTGGCACATGCCTGTAGTCCCAGCTACCCGGGAAGCTGAGGCAGAAGGATTGCTTGAGCCCAGGAGTTTGAGGTTGCTGTGAGCTAGGCTGATGCCAGGGCACTCTAGCACGGGCAACAGAGAGAGACTCTGTCTCAAAAAATATATAATAATAGTAATAATGAACTAGAAAAATTAAGCCAGGCATTGTGGCGCACGCCTGTAGTCCCAGCTACCGGGGAAGCTGAGGCAGGAGGATTGCTTGAGCCCTGGAGTTTGGGGTTGCTGTGAGCTAGGCTGACGCTGCGGCACTCTAGCCTACAGAGCAAGACCCTGGCTAAAGAAAAACAAAAAACACAGATGGCTGGGACACACACAACCTTAGTACAGGCGTCGGCGCCTTCCTTCCGCTTTCTGCCACGCTTTCCGTGGGAGCTGCTCAGCCTCCGTCAGGCTGTTGGCCTCACGTCTGAGGCTGGAGTGCGAGGCCCCTGGGCAGGCAGCTGGGAAGGGAAGACGGAGGCAGAGTGTGGCGAGCAAGGACCAGCTGTCTCCAGTCTCGAGTAAGCAGCACCCACCACGAGGGAGCCAAACGTGCCCAGGCCCGGGAGTGGGCGAGGCTAGGAGCGGCACGCGGCGGGTGTGAGGCGCAAGTGCGCATGCCCAGCGCGCACACGCACGGCGCGCACACACACAGCATGGCGGCGCTTCTCCTCCACCCGCCAAATCTTGCTCGGAAAATGTCTCTTTGTGGTCTACTCTGCCTGGAAGCATAGAATGAAGTGAATTTTGGGGAATGCGGCTGGACTTACCCACGTTGCCACTGATAAAGCCACCACAGGTTTTGGGGTGGAGCCCAAGAATTTGCATTTCTAATCAGTCCCCAGGTGACGCAGGTGCTGCCCACGCAGAGAATCCCTGCCCGATGTTTCTTGTGCCTGTCTCAAAAATTGCACTACATCTATGTGGCCCCTGCCACCGTATTCCAGTCGTATCCCTGATTTTTGTGACAACTACAAATTCTCCACCTCCAAATTTCCAAAATGCTTCTTTGAGAGTCTACACATTCCACAAGAAGAAACTCCTGGGTTCCTCTCGGCAATTTTAGGAAGTTGCTCCAGAGAATCCCTCAAGGGACAAAAGGCGATCGGCCCTTCACATTGACGTCAGCACGATCCACCCAGCTCAGCTGCGGCCAAGGAGGGAGGAGGTTCCCTGGCACATAAAAGAGAGAAACTTCAGGAACTGTTTTGACCTCACAGAAATTCAAGGTAATATAAGAGAAAGACTACGTAGCAATTTGGAGAGGATTAAAGAGAAGGAAGCAAGACATCCAGCAAGTAGCAACGTAGAGAAGGTAAGTCATCCAACTTGGGGCAGCTTTTTCACATGTGTGTGCTCAGAAGGATGTGTTCCAGAATAGAATGCCTCACGTAGAGAAGGATGTCACTAGGGGAGGGGCATGTTGAGGCATGTCCAGGGGAGTGAAGAATATTCTAACAGGCCACGTCTCTGGGGGCTCAGCCCAAGCCCCCTTCTTTGGAACTGCCACCCACACACCTTGTTCCCGCAAGTCCACTCGGTTCTTTCCCCTGTCAATCGCTGTAACACTAGCTGTAACACTTGCTGGAACAACCTCAGTCCTCTAAAAGGGCACGTTAGTCAGTCCCACCTAAGCACAGCCAGTCGGACCAGAGTGGGCATCTGACCCAGGTGCCCCAGCCTCACGGGGATGAGGGCTTAACGGCTGGAGTCAGTGCCAAGGCCAGCTCCACCGTGTGTAAGGCTGGGTTTCTGGGGAACAGGAATGAGAGTCTGTGGAGGGAGACAGGCCATGGAGACTAGAGCACATGTGGAGAGAAAAACATGGGTAAGAAAGAACCAGCAGCCTGAAACAGGTGGACAGACAGAGAGCGTGCAGTTAAGACTGAATGAATGAACACAACAGGAACAGTCCCCATCCTGTGTGGTCTCTGTGATGGGTTATTGTGAACGAGTCCAGTTATTGGAGGTTGGGAAGGAAAGCAGTGTTCCCCGAAGCTTGGGAGGAGGCGATGCTATAGGTCTGATTCTCTCAACTAGCACTTGCTAAGCATTAGTGTGTGCCAAGCACGATGCTGGATGCTAGGATATGACAGAGATGTATAAAATATGACCCCACTAATTGGGGGGCACTCAGGGAAGGGGGTCGTATCTTCTGCTTGGCTGGAGATCAGGTGTGATCAGGGGAGGTGCTGAGTTGTATTCTACCTTCGGACAGAGAGAACAGCATATGAAAAGACAGACGTGAGAAACATGCAGCTTCAGCTTGGGGAGCAAAGGAAGCTGTGGCCGATTTGTGGTGCTCTGTGTACTGTGCCAAGGAGTTGAGCCTGGAGTCACTGAAGGGATTAAATGGCATGACAGGGACGTATGAATGGATAAGTGAGGTGGCTATTATAATTTCTGGGCGAGGGGATGTGGGTCTTCTGCTGGAACAGTCAGAGATGTGTGATCACATGCTCAAAATCTGTGGTGGTGTCTTCACATGCTCGTTTGCTATTTTGGATGTATTTGATATATGAAGTGTAACTCAACCAGTCAATGAAGTGGTTCAGGTTTTCCCTGCCCAGAGCTACCCTTAGACCTGGGAGAAATGGATTTTGGGAAATGATTCAGACATACAAGGACAAATATCATAGGATTCCACTTACATGATGAGGTACCTAAAGCAGGCAAATTCACAGAGACAGAAAGTAGAATGGTGGTTGCCAGGGGCTGAGGAGAGAGAGGATGGGGAGTTAATGTTTAATGGGTACAGAGTTTTAATTTGGGAAGATAAAAACAGTTCTGAAGTTAGCAGTGGTGATAGTTGCACAATAATTGAATGTACTTAATACCACTGAAGTAAATTTTGTTACGCATATTTTACCACAATTGTTAAAAAGTGGAAACCAAGGCTGGGTTCTTTAGAGGGCCCCACTCCAATCCTCCTCTGGCTGTGCCCTTCTCCATGAGGGCAGAGGTCTAAAGGGCCAAGGGTGTATGCCCACAGATCCTAACCCCTCTTCCAGATCATCTTCCAGGCATACAGGACCCAAAATTCCCGGTCCAAATGTCCAGAACTTGCTTCCAGAATCTACTCAGCCTCTTTTCCAGTTCTGTCCTCCCAAGGGCAGACTATGCCGTTGGCATGTGCACTCTAGACCTGCAAGGTGGCCAGGGGGTGGCTGTTTGTGGGGAATGTGGACAGAGCTTGTATGTACGAAGGGGGTGTCCACATACTTGCATGCAAGGACTCTCATAGGTCAGAGCAGGAGGAAGGAGGAGAAGGGGGAGGACAGGTAATGTCCCTCTCACACCACCATGTTCTATCATGGAACTCTGAGGAGTCCAAAATTCTAAATTCAAAAGCTAGTGTCATGACTTTATACACTCTAAAATGGCTATAATAAACGACAGACAGTAGCAAGTGTTGAAGAGGATGTGGAGAAATTGCAACCCTCATACACTGCCCTTGGGAATGTAAAATGATGCAGCCTCTTTGGAAAACAAGACGGACAGTTCCTCAAAAGGTTAAACATAGAGCTACCATATGACCCCGCAGTTCCACTCCTAGGTATTTATCTGAAAACTAAAAACATGTCCACACAAAAACTTGTACATGAATGTTCACAGCAGCATTATTTACAATAGCCAAAAAGTGGAAACAAGCCAACTGTCCATCAACTGATGAAGGGATGAACAAAATATAGCATATCCATATAATGGAATATTATTAGGCCCAAAAGAACAATGAAGTACTGATATGTGCTACAACATGAATTAACCTTGAAAACTTTAACCCAAGTAAAAGAGCCAGATGGAAAAGGCCACTTATCATACGATTCCATTGATGCTAAATGTTCAGAACAAGCAAATCTATAGAGACAGAAAGTAGATTAGTGGTTGACAGGAAGTAGGAGAAGTGGGGAATGGGGAGAGACTCCTGTGGGTATGGGGTTTCATTCTGGGACAGTGGAAATGTAAATAAATTATATAGTGGTGACAATTGCACAATTTTACAAATGCTAAAAACAACTGAGTTTAAAACTTAAAAAAAAAAAGCCAAAACCTGGTCTTGCACATCATAATAAGGTATATTTGTCAAACTGGGAGGATAAGAATTTAACAGTTTGTTAGCTTGCTTTATAACTTTTAATATTTAGACATGTGTTAGAGCACGTGACCCTCCATTTGCACTCTTTGCCCAGGGTCTCATGGTGTTAGGATTAGGTCCTGGGCCTGCTGCCAGGATTATATGTTTCGAATGATGGTGATAAGCTTGGAGAATCTGACCTCAGAATCAGGAGTGATGGTTCAACAATCTCCTTATTTTTTTTTTTTTGAGACAGAGTCTCACTCTGTTGCCCAGGCTAGAGTGAGTGCCATGGCATCAGCCTAGCTCACTGCAACCTCAAACTCCTGGGCTCAAGCAGTCCTTCTGCCCAAGCCTCCCAAGTAGCTGGGACTACAGGCATGCGCCACCATGCCTGGCTAATTTTTTCTATATATATTTTTAGTTGGCCAATTAATTTCTTTCTATTTTTAGTAGAGACGGGGTCTCACTCTTGCTCAGGCTGGTTTTGAACTCCTGACCTTGAGCAATCCGCCCACCTCGGCCTCCCAGAGTGTCCTTATTTTGTTAATGAGAACATGGAACACAGAGAGGTGTGGTGGCCTGTACGATGGAGGGTGTCGCCTCAGTGATACGGACTGCCTAGCTGTTCTAGCCATCCAGGGCAGTTGTGAGAGACAGCATCATGCTGTTTTCCAGAGGTTTTGATCCCTGGGCTTTCAGCAGTATGCAGCTCACAGCCCCTTACCTAATGTGCTACAAGAAGGATCTGCAAGAGTAATTTTGACTATACACACTCATTTCCTGACTTTAGAGCCCAAGCCCAACATGAGCTGTGACTCCAGCAGTTGCAGTTGGGAGGCTGATAGAACATGATTAAGACTCCAGCATTGGAGTCACACACACCAGGGCCCAAGTCCCAGCTCTGTGCTCAGTCTCCCCTCTACAAAATGGGCCTGATCATAGTACTGTCTCATGGAATGGCTGAGATGGTTAAATGAGACCCTGTATATAAAGTGCTTAGCACAGGGCCTGACACTATAAATACTGAGTCACTATAAGCTGTTATAATTTTCACTTCAAGTTCTTGACTGCAGGACTGTGTTGCAGAGACTAGAAAGCCAGAGCCCTGGAGAGGAGTAAAGGGAGAAAAGCCACGTTCTCTGGGGTGGGACAAAGTTGTCAGAAATAGCCTGTTCTGGGGCGACTCCACTGGGAGGGTTTCATGCTCACCATGGAGTGGTATTTGCAAGTCTCCATCCTGGCCTATTATAGTCTTTGCAGACATCAGTCTCACACAAGTCTCTGCTCTGCAGCTTAAAATCTAATGATTAATTTGATAAAAACACCTCTCTATTTGACCATTTCACTGACAGAATTCACTTGGAGTTAATTTATTCCATGGGTTAATACACTTGCATAAACTTTGGCTAGGATTAACGTCTTGAAATCCAACTCCAGTGTTTCCTGCTATCTCTAAATGAGAATCAGTATTTTTGCTGGGAGTTTGTTCAATAAAAATTTTGCAGTGCATAATTTGATTAACTAAATGTATCATCTATTGCAACTTTTATTTATTTATTTTTTTTGAGACAGAGTCTCACTCTGTTGCCCGGGCTAGAGTGCTGTGGCATCAGCCTAGCTCACAGCAACCTGAAACTCCTGGGCTCAAGCAGTCCTCCTGCCTCAGCCTCCCGAGTAGCTGGGACTACAGGCATGCGCCACCATGCCCAGCTAATTTTATATATATATTTTTAGTTGGCCAATTAATTTATTTCTATTTTTAGTAGAGATGGAGTCTCGCTCTTGCTCAGGCTGGTCTCGAACTCCTGAGCTCAAATGATCCACCCGCCTCGGCCTCTCAGAGTGCTAGGATTACAGGTGTGAGCCACGGCGCCCGGCCTATTACAACTTTTATAATAAGTGAATTTCATGCATTCCCAATTACAGCTTTCATCATTTTTATCTTGAGAGATTTCCAAATAAACAGCTTACAAAAGCCACCACTGATTGTCTAGTTCAGATACTTTGAAGCCATGATTGTTTTTGAATTGAGTTGAAAACAAGAGCCTCCAGAGCTTTGCACATCTAAGTACAGTGGTAGACAAAAAGGTAGCTCAAAACACTGTTGAGCAAGATAATGGGTGACTACATTATCAAATCAAAATTAGAACACTGTAAAAATCATATTACATTGAGATTCATTGGGAAACATCTCCATGTAACTGTTAAACCACAGTTTAACTCACTGCTGTCTAACATGTCATACTGCTTTAAGGATTGTAAGATATTTATGAAATATTTACAGTCTCAAGCTTAATTTTCCCATTACTTCACTAAGGGAAAAATATATGTGAGATGAAATAGTGTGGATATTTTTTGAATCTTCTTGTTCCATTCCAAAGAAGTGTGATGGCAGTTTCCAAAAGGGAATCTGCTTATTTCCAAAGTCTTTTTACAATGCAGAACTACACCTCAGGTATTAGTAGGATGAATTTTCACCTAAGTAAGAATTTTCATTAAAAGAGTGAAATGATTTTAAATAATCTACAGCAGATTTATTTCCTGACCTTGCAAAAAGTTCTAAGCTCAGATTTCTGGAATACTTCTTTGAAAACTGTCTCCAACAATAGGCCCTTTAAAAAGTCTTCTTAATGTCAGCAAATTGACATCCTTTGAAGGGATCCTATTTTGGGAAAGCAGAAATTGGGCACAGCTAAGTCTCATGGATATGATAGATACCAGGCTGGATAAACAAGGTGTCCATTCTGTCAACATTTTTTTTTTTAAGAGACAGGATCTTGCTCAGTTGCCCAGCCTGGAGTGCAGTGACATAACTGTAGCTCACTGCAGCCTTGATCTCCTAGGCTTAAGTGATCCTCCTGCCTCAGCCTCCTGATAGCTAGAATTACAGGTGTGTGTTGCCATGCCTGGCTAATTTAAATTTTTTTTTTTTTTTTTTTAGAGATGAGGTCTCGCTATGTTGCCCAGACTGGCCTCAAACTCTTGGCCTTAAGCAATACTCCCAAATCAGCTTTTCAAAGTGCTGGGATTACAGGTGTGAGCCACCTGTCAGCATTTAGTAAGCCCTTTCCATGTGCAAGACCCTAACTACTCTACATCTTGAAAATACCTCATGGAGATGAGGCTTTCTAAGGTGGTTTGAGGATAATTCTTAAAGAAAAACTCTAAGAATGTGTTGAATAGTACAAACAACATAAAAAGTCACAGCCCATCAAAGTGACTACTTTTGGCGGGGTGGAAAAAAAAACCAAAGTGACTACTTTTGACAGACATTTGTTTGAACAAGTTCTTTTATGTTTTTAAAAAAGACTCATTACCTAATAATCCTGCTTTATAAATCTAATTAGGGAGAATCATAATCTATATAGATTGTGCTTTGTTTTATAATTAATGGGTTTCTGGAAGATTGTGGAGAAAAATTATCAAACACATGAAAGCAACTGTTTTAAGAAGGAGAAACTTTGTTCCACTTATTTCCAAGCCCCATATGTTCTGCGTGTCAGAGTCCTTACAAGACTGCTCTTACAGAGGGGCCCGAATCTGTGGGACCCTGTTGGCCTGCACGTGGCCTCCCCCACAGGATCTGGAGACAGGAGCACAGACGGGAACCAGTGGGCTCGTCAGGCAGGTGAGACAGAGGTAAACCCTCCAACTAGGAAACTTCTTAATACTGTGGTTCTTAGTTACTGTTCTGGACATATTTACAAACAGAAAATGCTTTACCCACTTTGTTGTCCTGGTTCACAGTCTCCTAGACCCAATCTCACAATTTCAGGATACAGAATGAGCTGAGAGGCTCTACAGCAGTCCTGCCACTCAGAAATTCTATTTAGGTTGAATCGTGAAATTGCTGGTTTTACAGATCAAAAATGGCAGTCTCATATGGTTCAACCTAATATGTTTTTGTTTTTTTTTTTGA
>VBSM01002223.1:3743544-3754884 GCA_008086735.1 Cheirogaleus medius
TTTTTCTTTTTCTTTTTTTTTTCTATCTGCCTGAAGTATGTTATAGACCCATCGTCTGCCATTTCATTATCAGCACTATTGTCAGCATTATTATTAGCACTAAGTTCGGGTTTTCTTTGGAGTCCTCTCTATTCTGAAGAAGGCTTCTTGTCACCTCTAAGGCATCAAAGGTGTGAGCAAGGGCCCAGGGACTCATGAGGGCACCATCTTGTCATAGAAGACACAGGTGCCCAGCGTGTGGGTGCTCCTGGCTTTGCGGTAGTTGGTCTGCAGGTTTTTGAACCTGTGGTGACACTGCTCCAGGGTCCGCGGGAAGCTACGTTCCCGCAGCTGTTCAGTGACAATCCGATATACTTGGCGGTTCCAGTGGCAAGTGCGGAGTTTCTCATGAATATAGGGCTCACCAACAATTCCCAGGAAAATTTTAGTTTCTTCATACCCCCAGTGCACACCTGGGGTAAAGGTACAATGGTTAAGCCAAGACAATGCTACTGGTTTGTTTTGTAATGAAGATAGCAGAAGACACCCCCTCCTTACCACAGCATTTTAGTGATTTTCTGAAAAATAATCAAATGGATTTTTTCCCTCTATGACAGAACTTGATCCAACAATATGCACATATTTATTTTTAGGCTTATAAACATTCTTACATAATCGTTCTTCTTTTTTCTCAATTACTCAAGTGAACAAAGGGGGCTTCCATTTGTACATAAATATAGTCTTTCCTTGCCCTTTCCACACTATTACGATGTGCCCTGAACTCAAATGTCACTTCTGAGAGAACTGGTTGGGATGAGCCTCTCTCCAAACTCTGTTAACTAGTGGGACCCTCCCATCATGCTCATGATACCAGTAGGACTCTGAAGCAGGGCTGGGATACCAGGCTTCCGGATGCTTCTTCCCCTGCTTCCCCGACCTGCCTCCTCACACAGCCTCTGCCAGCATCGCCGCCTCCTGCTGCCAGCAAGCCCTGTGCCGTTCTTCGTGCTCCACATCATGCTGCGCAGGCAGACCACCTGCCACCTCTGGAATGGGGGTGGTGGCCCGTGGGCTTATCAGGGCATCCATCTCATCATAGAAGGCACAGGTGCCTGGCATGTGGGTGCTCCTGGCTTTGTGGTCATTGGTCTGGGGGTTTTTGAACTGGTAGTGACACTGCTCCAGGGTCCGCAGGAAGCCTCGTTCTCGCAGCTGCTCTGCCACAATCCGGTACACCTGGCGGTTCCGATGACAGGTGCAAAGTTTTTCATGGATCCAGGACTCACTGAAAATTCCCAGAAAAATCTTGGTTTTCCTCATAGCCCCAGTGCACTCTTCCCTCCTTTCATCCTCCGGGCCTGCCACTCCAGCCCATCCCAGGTCTTGGCTTTTCTCCAGATTGGCACCTGGCCAGGCTTGACTCAGCCCACCCACTGAGCAGTCTCTCACACTCCTCTTCCCTCCGGAGTGTTGAGGATCTGAGCTCTGTGGTTTTTCCTCCGGTTCCACATGGGAGCTCACACTGGGCCTCTGGATTGGAAAATCTGTTTGCAGGGAAACAAACAGAAGATGTAATGGTTTGGTGAATCTAATCCCAACCATTTTATATGTCAGGGGGAGAAGATAGTAATTTTTTTTTTTAATGATTAATAGAAGATTCATTTAAGCATGAATCCATGTAGTCATGATTACCAGACTTAATATGAAATGTTAAATGTTCGATCCAATTTTCCTTCCTGGATAAGTTTTTCTTTCCTGTCCCTATCAGTTTTGAAAACATAATACCAGAAGAAGAGGGGCCCAATTCCACACACAGCTCCTAAGAGTGAGTTCTTGGGAGTGGGTCTGAAATTGGGATAGACATTTGCTGATCTTGCATAGGTCCAACGAATCAAGGCAGGATCTTCAATGAGCCCTCGGCAGTTGGGGTCATTGTACTGAAGCAGGTACTCCCGTTTAAGCCGGGCTCTTGGCCAACCGCTCGGCTTGCACCCGCTGGGTTTCCGGAGATATGTCGTATTCGGCCAGGTCGAGGGTCTGGGGCAGAGTGGCCAGGCGGGACAGAACATACTTTGGGAACGACATCTTGGCGACCCAGCACACAACTGCGCCTGCGCGACTTTGAGCAGATAGTAATTTTTTTAAAAAAAGTCTAGGGGGATTCTTGGGAAGGCTCAATGAAAATACTATTAAGGACCATGAGAGAAGAACAAGAAAAAAATTCAGGCTCAAATCCATAACTATATATCCATGTTCATCTATCTTGTAACAGATAAAATCCAGGCACACACCTAAACTGACCATATCCCTAAGATGAACTTTCAATCTAATATCTTTTCTGGGCTTGTGAAACTCATCCTTGGTGACAATGACTATGGTATTGCATTTCCATATTTCTTTCAAACAAGATTAAAGGAAGGAATTGATTTGAAACATTCAACCCAGAAGAGGTCCAGAGTAATGAATACTACAGAAACTCTATGGCTAACTTTGACTGTAAAGGAAAAAGTCATTCTTACCTAGCAAGACCCCCTTGCGGAGTTCTGCCAAGTTACTTCCAAGTGGTTCTTCTGTCCAGGTTCCAGTTTCCTCGGTGCCTCCTGGGAGACATATACAGCCACATCGCCAAATGTCATCAGCTCCTGAGGAGACATAACACCCCTCCTCAAAACACACTGCCTTGGGAAGAAATGCCTCTATAATGCCTGAGTCATAGGGCAAATGACAAAATAGAAAAAATACAAAAGTGAGTTCTCTTTGGCTTTTAAATGCAATAAAGGGGGCAGGAGGAGGGCACAGGAGGAGAGAAAGGAAAAAAATAAGCTACCATTTACTGAACACCTGTGCACTGACTCAGCCGCTTTTCAGGCTTGATCGAAGTTACACAGCTGGTCCAGGTCATAGCTGGGATTTGAACTCAGGGCTGTCTGTCTCCGAAGCGTTTTGTTTTTGTTTTTCCCCTCACAACATGATACTGCATGCCATGTGAACAAGATCCAGAAGTAGAATGAAAGAAGCAACTAGTGCCTTTAAGGCAAACAAACAAATCAATATAATCTGACAGTTTCAGGGTCAAGGAAAAGAATAATTTTAATATAACCCCTCACTACCACACTGTGGCACTGCCTTATTTAAATAAGGAGATTTGGATGACCTTGTGCAGGCTGATGGAATTTTGGAGCCTAATCTGTAAAGTTACTGGGCTTCTCACTGGGTAAAACTCTTTTGGAATTTCTGAGCAGCAAGAGAGTTGGCTGCAGAGATCTCACTCAGTAGTAAAAGGTGACCTGAGTAAAGTTTGGCTCACCTGGGAGCTGCTCGCCATCCCCTGGCCACCGCAGCTCTTCTCTGTAGGAATTCCCAGTGCCTGAGCACCAGGCAGGGCTGGGGGAAGAGAAAGGAGCCATTAGAGTACATGGTTCTCAACTCCTCTTGGGGACTGGCCCAACTGAGTTCAGAAACAGACGAGTCTTCTTCCCTCTCTTAGTATCTGCTTCGACCTATCAAAAGTTGTTAAAAATCCAAAATGATACATTTCTAAGATGAAGTTTCTAGGTTTTCCCTTCTATATCCATCCAGGTACTGACTGTCAGGGTTTTATAATTTTGTTTTCTAGTTTTGGTTTGGGGACACCTACCTGTTTTAAGGATTACTGCACCTTAGTTTAACCCTACCTTGTGTCCTTCCCACTAACCAGGCCTAAAATCTGTTCCTATTAGGACCAGTAATCTCTCACTCACATAAGGAAAGGTGCCACAGGCTCCCCTGTGTTGTTTTATAAAACATGCCAACCAAGGTCCTTCTTCCCTTTGGAGATACCTATTTAGGATCTCACAGATTCATTCGGTCAGCCTCAGTTCACACGCCACATCTTCCAAGTGGAAGGGAGCTGTACCCTCCACCCCGCTTTCTGCACTCAGGGTAATTTTATGCCCTCCCCACAGAAGGGTCCCTCCTTTCTCCCCACACTGCTGTTAGTATTTCTTACCGCTGTCATGGAAGGACTGGGGTTCTATTTTGGGGCTGTGGTTCAATTGTTCTTCTGCTTCTGCCTGTGAGCTCTTCACCACTCCTGGAACAGACACATGAATTCTTTCTGTGCTTGCTTTGGATGGATGTTTATAGAACTCAGTACTGATCCTGAGGATTCCCTCTTCTCTGAGAGCACATTCTGTCCCTTTTAAGGACAGAAGTTATCAAAATTCTGTAGGAACTAAAACTTAAACATCCCAAGACATAAAGAAGCAAAAGGGAAAGCCAGTCATATGCAAATCCCTGCAGCAACAGTAAGGAATGTGGTATGTGGAATATTTCATGGAGATAAGCCTGGAACCCAGGCTCACTGCAGCCTGGCCACCCAGCTCTCCTGGGGCTGCTCCTACCTGCCCTGCCAACCCCTAGGTAAAACACACAGGGCCAACCAATAATTCAGCTATTTTGCAATAGGTTTAATTATATCAATAAAGACCAGTGAAGCCCCTTGCTTCCAACTGGCTGCTGCAGAATGAGAGCTGTTCTCCAAAAACAGATCCCTGTCATGCTGTGTTCCTCCTTGCTCAGAGTGATGCTCAAGCCGTTTTAAACAATTCTCTTATATAATGGCAGGGACCAACACTCCAAGTCAGTCCGAACTTGGAAAGAAAGCTGCAGCTACCTGGACCACGGAATAAGCAAATTCTAGTTTGACACAAATAGCAAATTACTGCATGTTTCCTACACTGCTGGCAACCCAAGGTGGCTTTATCTCTCACATTCCTCTATTTTAACTACTCAGAACTATGTTCTTATATCTTACCTGCAGCCTCTGTCTTCCAAGCTCTATCTGTAAGTCTTCTACCAGAGCCACTGCTTCCTCGCCACTGTATGGATGTTGTTGTCTAACCCAGATCTGGGTCTCCGGGGGAAGGACAGTCAGGAACTGTTCCAGAACTAGCAACTCTAGGATCTGCTCTTTTGTACGCTTTTCTGGTCTCAGCCACTGGTGACAGAGCTTCCAGAGTTGGTTGAGGGCCTCTTGTGGTCCTGATGCTTCTTGATAATGAAAATGCCAAAAGCTCTGGCAGGATGTGTCTGGGTCAGCATCATTCCCTTGAAGGGAAATTTCCTGCTCCCAGTGGGAATCTTCTTCCTGTTTCACTATTTGAAGACCTTGTACTTGTGGAGTCTGGATTTGTGGGTCCACAGCTACAGCCATTGTTCAGCTCAGAAAAAAAAAAAAGCCTTGCAACTGTACTCTGAAGCTGAAATCTCTTCCGTCACCTCACTTGGAAAAGCTTTCTTCAGTTAGGAGTCACTAATTGGAACTTGAAATTCTGGAGTCAGAGACACACATTACAAAGTGAACTCTAGTGAAAATCACAAGTATTAACCTAGCAGGATTGAGAAGAGAACCTTCCAGTCCCCACCCCACTCCATGCTCGGGTGCCCTCTGTCACTGGGGAGGCAGTCCAGAAGTTTGTTAAGAGGGGTCAAGGGCTGCTAATCTGGTCAGAAAGTAGAGGAGCTTGAATCTGTGTTTCCATGGCAGTCACCTTAAGGCTGAGGACAGGACAGTTATCCACTGAAGAATGCCAATGGGCTGATGGAGTTTATGTATGGGACAATAAACTGCCCACCCTCCCAAGCCACTGGTCTTCAGAACTACAGGGTGTTGCAAAGTAAATGTCTAGCACAAGTCTGAGAAGGCGCCTAAGGTAGCAGCACCATGGAGAGCAGCACTGGGGTGGCGCTGGCTCTAGATTTCAGAGATTCAAATGCTCCAGCTGCTCCACTGCCCTCACCCCTGGCTAGGTTCTCTGCCTTGGGCGCCCCGTTCTGGATTCCTCAGCCCTGGCATCAGAACTTTCTCCCAAACAAGGAGATTTACCCTAGTTAAGGTTACAATCTTAAGAAAGTAATAAAAACAGACTCACGGGATGTTAGAGTTGGAAGGAAAGTTAGGAGATACTCTGGCTTCAAGGATCTTAGGGCCGAAGCAGTCATGGCTCCAGAGACCCCCAGGGACTTGCTCAAGGTCACACAGCTGGTTTATGGCAGGAAAATGGACAGTGGATCAGCCCTCTGACCGTAACTGGGTGACCAGCTCACAGAGCATGACTTACACTGGAAGGCTACTCTGCTCCGCGGGCGACCGTCTCTGCAAGCTTTATGGGTCAAACGCGGGCCCTAGGGACTGGGGCGCCTCGGCGGCCACAGAGCCACGGACGTCCTCTCCAGGCCCAGTGGGCGGCTGGAAAAAGGGCGCCACCAGCACGAGGGCCGTATCCTGCCCCGGGTCCGCTCGCAGGGACTCGGGGCCTGAGCCCAAGCGGCCGGACCCCCGCTCGCGGCCCGGCTACGCCCACCCGGCGGGGGCGGCCCGGGCTCGAAGGTGACAGCCGCTCCTGCTCGCCGAGGCCCTGGGAATACGGACGACTAGGCGCAGTGGCACCTCCTCCGCAGCCACGCAAAGTCCACAGCACCACACTCGAACCCAGAGCCCAAAACCAGGGCATCGGACGGCTGTAGAACACCGGAAACGGAAGCCGAGCCCCGGAGGCACTAGGTATTCGCGGGACTACATTTCCCAGAGGCCTCCGCCCGCAGACAGACAGCAGCACTAACCAATAACGTTTGAGGATGTCTCAAGCGCCTGTTTCAGACCAACCATTGGCGAGGGGTGGGACTTGCCTTACTGACGCCGCCTGGAGGGGCTCGGTTCTGGACGCGGCTAGAACTGACCCGGCTGCGGGCGCCTGAGTCCTGCCTCCCAGGGGCGGAGGACGCCTGTCGCCCTTCGCGGCCCTGGCGACTCGCAGCGAGAGGGCCTTTACAACGCGTTTCACTTAGGGCTGAGGGCGGCTGTTTAAACCTGTTAATCTCTATTTACCCCTGTTACATAGATAAATACCCCGAGGCGGCTTGAGATGAGGGTCTGTTGGTATGGAGCTGGAACTCCAGTCAAGGTTTCCTGCCACTTAAAGTGCTTTTCTCTGGTTGTCAGCTGTGGTAATGCTTCACCACCACTACGATCCTCCCTCAACCTCTTCTCCCCTCCACCCCTCACACGTCCTCATTTCCTGCGTGCACAGTCCTGGGTCATTCGAGAGGAACACCATTGACGCTTATTCATTCAACAAACAATCGTGGAGCATCTGCTTTGGGCCGAGCACCAGGCCATCGGTGTGCTGTGGTGGCAGGAAACAAAAAGTGAAACCCTCTTTACCTCTTAAGAAGTGCAATCCAGCTGAGGATGCATTTTCGAAAACGCTGCCAGGAAGAACCCAAATGACTCCAATGCCGTGTGATACATGCCAGGTGGAGGTGAGTTCAAAGGAAACAACTTGATAGAAATACTAGAGAGGGGTGGGGAGAGTCCAGGATGGAAGAAGGTTCCGCCTCAGGGAAAGGAGGAAAGAAACCACTTTACTTAGCGTCTAATTTACGCATTTTATGTGGTTTGGTTGGAACAAGGAATCCTGCATAGTAGGTCTCACTCCCTATTTAACAGATGAAAGGTCCAGATCCAGTGGAGGCAGGTGAAGCTGTGATTTCCCCCAGTAAGAGCAGCCTGTGCTGAGAGAAAGCACAGGATGACAGGAGGAGCCCTCCGGAGAGCCAGTTGCCAGGACCAGCCACGACAGTTCCTTCTGAGAAGGCTCATGTGGAAACTCAGGCCAGCACTCTTCGCCTGCACACACATCTAGCTTTCAAACCATTCCCTGGACCAGCCCCGAAATTCCTGAGCTGCCTCAGGGACTGGAAAGGTGGGGCAAAGGCCCAACCCAGGAGAGGCCTTTGGGTTCCCACCTTCCAGTCACCAGAGCAGCTCTGCTTTTACGTGTTTTACATAGTCCGTGAGCTATGAAGGACTCTGGTAAAGTGTCACTGGAGCGAGAACCTCTCCCAGCAGTTCTCCCATGGCTGCCTCTGGCCTGTGAATGAATGGAAACGTCTCGGTGTGGGACACTGGGAAGAGTGAGCAGGAGAGAGGGATCCAGGGGCAGGTGGGCCGTGGAGCCACAGCCTCTGCTCACATGCCAGAGGCATGAGCTCAGCTGCACCAAGGAAGGGGTGGAAAGCCAAAGGGAATTAACCACAGGCTCTTCCTCTCTGCCAGGTCTGTAATCTCCTGCTTTCAAAATCTTACCATCACCCACACAATTCTATTTCCATTTCCCCTGTGGCCTTGGGATATTTTATAAAGAGGGTAAAAAAAGGAAAGACTATATTTGTCCAAAGATTTGAAATAGGTTAACATGGCCAGGGAGCAGGGAGGTTAGAATAGCCCTCCACTTGAAAATCTCCAGGGCCATCTGTGAGAGGCTGTGGTACAGCAAGCTCAGGACATGGAGCTCCTGCTGAACTCCCTGGCTGAGACAGGATCCTCATCAGAGATAAAGGGCCAGGAAGGGCAATCACTGGTCATGTGCAAAGAAGGACTGATTAATTACAGTTGTGGATAGACCTCACATTAGCTAGGTAGAAGACCTAAAAATTGTAGCTGATATATCAGTTTTTATTTTAAGAAAGATTTTTTTTTTTTGAGACAGAGTCTCACTCCGTCACCCTGGCTAGAGTGCAGTGGCGTCATCATAGCTCACTGCAACCTCAAAACTCCTGAGCTCAAGGGATCCTCCTGCCTCAGCCTCCCAAGTAGCTGCGACTACTGCACCTACTGCTGCACTACTGCAAGTAGGTGCGAGCCACTGCACCTGGCTAATTTTTCTATTTTTAGTAGAGACAGGGTCTCACTCTTGCTCAGGCTGGTCTTGAACTCCTGATCTCAAGTGATTCTCCCACCTTGGCCTCCCAAAGTGCTAGAATTACAGGTGTGATCCACTGCGCCTGGCCTTTAAAAATAATTTTAAGGACCCTTGTGATTACATTGAGTCAGTAGATTAGTCCAGGATGATCTCACTTTTTTTTTTTTTTTGAGACAGGGTCTCACTCTGTCACCCCGGCTAGAGCACAGTGGCATCGTCATAGCTCACAGCAACCTCAAAACTCCTGGGCTCAAGCAGTTCTCCTGCCTCAGCCTCCTGAGTGGCTGTGCTACAGGTGCACACCACCATGTCCGGCTAATTATTTTTATTTTTTGTAGAGACAGGCTATCACTATGTTGCCTAGGCTGGCCTCAAGTGATCCTCCCACCTTGGCCTCCCAAAATGCTGGGATCACAGGTGAGAGCCACCACACCTGGCCTATCAGTTTCATTTTGTTTTATTGTTTTATCCATTTGTTCCTATCAGGTATTTCTCATGGCTGTAACAATACAGTGGAGTTAACTGACTTCAGGAGTCATGGTTAAGAGCCAGGTGCTGGGCAAGTTACTTACCAAACCTCTCCTCTGAGCCTCCACTGTCTCACCTATGGAGTGAGGATACTTACCTGCCTCCTAGGGTTGTTGTCAGGATTAAGTGAGATAAGTAAAGAGCTTAGCACAGGGCCTGGCACATGGTAATTGCCATGTAAATTTTGTTGCTATTAATATAAGCTATTAGGGTTTATTGTAAATTATAAGTGCAACCCAAAGGAAGCAAAATTCCATGAAAAAAAAAAGTTGTCTAATTATGACTTGCCTCAAAGTATAAAATAAAAGTGAAGGTGTGTAGTTAGTGATTATAGGTTTATCTAGAACCATATCTGTCCAACTCCCGATACTCCATCCACTACACTACAAACTTCAGGGCAGGGTCAGGAGGGAGACAGGTGCTGCTAATGGGGAGGGGATGCCAGGAAGATTTCTAGGGTGCTGCTAAGTTGTTTCTTGATCTGGGCACTGGTTACATGAGTGTGTGCAGTTTGTAAAAATTCAGTGAGCTGTACACTTGTGTGTATTTATCTGCTATATAAATATATATATATATTTTTTTTTTGAGACAAAGTCTCACTCTGTTGCCCAAGTTGGCATATAGTGGTGCAATCAAAGCTCACTGTCACCTCAAACTCCTGGGCTCAAGAGATGCTCCCACTTCAGCCTCCCAAGTGGCTGGGACTACAGGTGCACACCATCATGTCCGGCTAATTATTTTTTGTGGAGATAGGGTCTTGCTGTTACCCAGACAGGTCTTGAACTCCTGCCCCTCAAGCAATTCTCTTGCCTCAGCCTCTCAAAGTCCTGGGATTACAGTTGTGTGCCACTGTGCTCAGCCTTGTCTGCTAAATTTCAATAAAAAATTTAAAACAAGGGGAACTGTCTCTGAATATAGTTATATGGATACACTAGATGTAAGAGTAACATAAAGTCTTTGAAGTTTTACTGCTTGTCCAAGCAGAAAGAAATAGATTGTGTATTACAAATTCAGCTATAATAAAGAAGATGCATGGTTTTCCACTGGCTTTTGATTATGTGACATTTCAAAAATATAAGTTGTTTTATTAAGATACTGGTTGGTTAATCGGAACTGTTGGGAAAGAAAAGATACTGGTTGGTTGGTTTTAATAAATGTCTTCAGCTGTGTGTGTACCGTATGTGAGTAAATACTGAGAAGGCACTGACATTAAAACTAATTTACATTTATCACCTTACCAAAGGAAACCTAATCCATTTTCCAGGCCAGAATTTTGGGCTCCCTCTGCCTCTTGCATTTCTATGTATCTCTATGAAGAGAACCAAGTGGCAAATATTTCCTGAGTTCCTATTACATGCACTGAGCTGGGTGCCAGAGTTTGGAACCTTAGGATGGATATGAACATAACAGAAAAGAGGGAGGGACAGGATCTAGGAGGGGAGGCAGACGGGTAACAGGTCAGTGTCATGAGAGTCACAGCACTGAAGTCGGAGTGCAGGGGAACACAGGCAGGGTCACGCCCGCCAGGGAAGTGCAGAGAAGGCTGCATGGAGGAGGTGGTGGGCAGGTGTGCCCCAGCAGACAGGGAGGCCCAGCACTCCAGAAAAGGAAGTGGAATGAGGAGAGGCACTGAGGCAAGGCCCAGCAGGGGACATTGAAGGGGAGCCACCCAGGGGCAAGGCTAGGCAAGGCATAGGGGTGTGGCTATGAGGCTCCACAGAGGTTCCCATCAGAAAGGCCTCTTCTATTCACGAGCGGAGCGTGGCCTTTCTGCAGGAAGGCTCAAGCTGAGCAGTGACGGCTCTGTCCTGTGTTGAGGAAGAAGGCTCACCCTGGCTGCAGCATGAGGGATGGGCAGGGCTGGAGGGAGCTCGGGGAAGCAGTCGTCAAGCGAAGGTCTGAACTATGCCAGGGGCCTGGGGAATGTTAAGTCGGGAGGCAGAATTTGTGTTCCCAAATAGCTCTGAGGGATGCGAGAGAGGAAGGAGTCAGGATGCCTCCCAGGTTTTTGGGTTGGGTGAGGGTGGGTGGGTGGTGTTGCTACTCACAAATGGGAAACACAAGGGGAGGCTGACAGGGCGGGGGCGGG
>VBSM01002223.1:3770024-3784376 GCA_008086735.1 Cheirogaleus medius
TTTTTTTGAAACAGAGTCTTGCTCTGTCGCCTGGGCTAGAGTAACATGGTGTCAACCTATTTCACAGCAACTTCAAACTCCTGGGCTCAAGGCATCCTCCTGCCTCAGCCTCCCAGAGTGCTGTGATTACAGTTGTGAGCCACCATGCCTGGCCCAAATTTCTAAATTTCATAACCAGCAATTGTAGCAACTGTTGTGACAAAGATAATTTTCTTGGCCGGGTGCAGTGGCTCACGACCCCGTCTCTGCGAAAATAGAAAAATTAGCTGTTGAAAAAATTGAAATTCACCTGTTTTTCACTAATTAACCACTTTAATTGAAATACAAAGATGCAAAGTCCAGTTCTGCTGGTGAATCCTGTCATCCAATAGCACCCTGGTAGCATCTTAATTTATTAGCTCTATCTGACCACATGCAAACAGCACCACCTCCCGGCCAGCCTGAGAAGTCTGCACTAAGCGCCTAGATGCAGAATTCTCGGCCACCACCCCTTCAATGGTTACCATTCCTAGAGAGGAAGAGCCACAAAATGATTGAGGATGATGATTTGAGTGGATGACATTGTATAAACAAAGATTTGTTTCTCCACTTGTCCATCCTTACCAGGAATGGAAATTTACCCAAAAAGGAAAGGATTAGGGGAGAGCTGAAACTTTCCAGCAGCCCAAGAGTCCGTTTACTTCTGCCCATATCCCAAGTCAACCCTTGACCACAAGAACTGGCACTAGCTTGTCACTGGAGAGTCCTGGAGCCAGCCCTCTCTTCCCTTTGCCTGATTCTGGGAAGCTGTTCCTGGCCAATGTCAACTGTCCTAGGTGAGACAGAGAGCAAGTCACATTTAAGACTAATGGCATAATGGTCCTACTGAGAAAGTACCCTAAGACCATCTTGGGACAGTGAGGCAAGCCTAGAATTACAGCCAAGTTCAAGGTTGCTCCTCCAAGTGATTTCTTTCTCCACTGGCCAAACCACAGGGGTGAGGGAGGTTCTGTTCTACCAGGGAGCATTCTTGGTTACAAGCTTCAGAGAACTACTCTGGTTAACTTAAGTAAAAGGGACTTATTGAAAGACTCTCAGGGATGTCACAGAGTAGATGGGAGCTGAGGGATCAGACTTGCAACAGTTGGGAATCAAGGAACAAAGAATAAGGCCCCAAGAGCCACAATAAACAATCTCTTAGCAGCAACAGTCCAGCCTGCCCACCTCGTGACGTCTGGTGATGCTACAGCCTTCTCTGTTTCCCTGCCTTTCTCACTCAAATTTCCAAGTGCACAGAAAGAGTATTTGGTTGGCTGAAACTAAATCACAAGCATACCCCATGGATGCACGGGTGAGAGGGGATCGGATCTGGCTCCTAGTTTTTCTTAGTAATACCCCGCACGAAGGCACATCCTCCACTCTGGAGACTGAAGGCATATTAGGAAAAAATGGACAGGCAGCAACAGTGTCACTACTGGTTTTTAGATGTTGACCAAGAAGGGACCTCACCCCAAGGAATGATCAGCCTAAGGCCTTCAGGGACCCTTAGCTCATCTAGAGTTAATGAAAAATGATGAGGGTTGGGGTGGAGAGAACCTGCTTTCCATAATAACATTTCACGATCAGGACTAATGACCCCTGAGCAGATAAGGCCCAGGCATTGAAGCAGAAGGTGGGGCTTTGGGCCCTGAGGATGCAGGAAGTACCTCCTCCTACCTAAGACCCCCATCTGCTTAATCCAATCTACTTCCTCACTGTCAGAGTGAAAAAGGAGCCTCTTCTGCTTGTATCCAGGGTATGCGTCTCATTTTTGTTAGTTATGCCAAAGACCCAGGGTCACTAAATGTGACTGGAAAAAGACCAATGACATGGACAGCATTGTAGGATATTGTAAGACTGGCCTAAGGAGAAGATAAAAACTAAAGGGATGCTCATCCTAAGAATGCCCAGACAGAAAGAAAGACTAGGGAACAGGATCAGGGAAACGTTTCTTTTAAAAAAAAGAGTGAGATTCAGTCCAAGATAGTGTCAGTCAGTGAACAATTGTGAAATTAAGTATCACATGACACATGCCAGGGTAATTTTTTTTTTTTATAATCGGATTTTTTTCATCCCCCAAAGCCAATATCTTTTCTGTTTTTTTATTACCAGTTTGCATTAACAGTGTGGCAGAGGGAGGCCCTTTAGCTTTGGGGCTTTGGATCTTGTATTGCTCCTCAGAGGATGCTGGCTTTTCTTTTACTTGTCCTGTGCTGGCCTGGGTTGCTCCCAGATTGGACACCCCAGGCCCTGTTCCAGCCCTTTCCTGCCAAGAGGAGGGAGGAAAATGTATTTACAACCTCTGACAAGTTCCCATGCCCTATTCTGAACTGCTCTATTCAAGGATGTTTGTGGGAAGACACAAGGGTGCTCTGGGCTGTACAAAATGACTCCGAGGCGGCCCCAGTGTGAGGTGGTTCTTGCCAAGACACAGAGGCAAGGGTAGTACCAGGGGTTGCTTGGGACAGGGTGTGTTTTAGAGGGGATTTATCTCCTCAATCTTCAATGCTCCCCAAGCTATTACAAGTAAAGACTAAGTATAAAAGATAGGAAGAAAAAAAGGAGAGGGAAAACATTAAAAACCACACACATGTACATATATATTTATAGTCCCTAGGCTGGTTGGTTTATATTAATAGGAAGATAATTATCCCTAAAATAGTTGACCATTGGAAATAAAAATAAATCTTGTAACCTTCAGTAAAAGCAGTGCACTTGGTAAGCAAAAGGGGCTTCAAGACAAGTTCCCTAATTGGCTTGTCAAACCAGACTGCTGATCCTGAGCTCCACCTAGTACAGATGCTGAAGTCCCTAACTATGAGATTTATGGAGCCTGGAGGTTGAAACATCCTTAGGGGATGGTTTGGTGCCAAAGACTGTTCCCCTAATGGGCTTTTACTATTGTGTGTTTGATTTGCTTCACAAACACACACACAAGCAACTTGAAAATTTTTTTAAATTAAAAAACGAATGCACTCAGAAATCAGTAAGAAACAAAGTAGCAAACAAAGTAGCAACAAAGAAAATAAAATACCTAGACATATATTTGACTAAAGAGGTGAAAGACCTCTACAGGGAGAACTACGAAACACTGAGGAAGGAAATAGCAGAGGACATAAACAGGTGGGAAACCATACCATGCTCATGGATCGGCAGAATCAACAGACACATTTGAACCCACAAAACTAAATATGTTTGCATAGCAAAAAAGGCCATAAATGGAAGTCAAAGGATAAATGACAAAGCGGGGAAAATATTTGTAACACGTGACATAGGGCTGAATTTCTAATTTGCTATGAATTTATACAAATGAGCATGAAAAAGACCAACAATAGAAAAAATGAGCAAAGGATAAGATTGGCAGGTCACAAAACAGAGTGGGGGAAAAAACCTTAATTTATTGGGCATGGTTGTGGGGAGGCTGAGGAGGAAGGATCCCCTGAGGCCAGGAGTTCTAGGCTGTAGTGTGCTATGACCGTTCCTGTGAACTCTGCACTGCCCCTTCCCCAAAACAGCTTAACAAGCCAGCATTCACACAACCATATAAAAATATATACAATATATTCACACAATATATTCACATTAATAATCTTTAAAATACAAATCAAAACAAACATAGATACCATATTCTACCTATAGTTTTGGGTTTGGGCAAAAATTTTAAAGTTTGATAACACAATGGTGTTGATAGGAAAATAATTCATTCTCATACTGTTGGTGGTGTCCACGGAAAAAAGCCAAACTCTGTAAAATAATTTTAAAGACATTTATTCTGAGCCAAATTTGAGGACCATGACCTGGAGCCACTCCCAAGAGGCCTTGGGTAAGTGAACTCAATGTGACTGAGTTACAGTTTGGTTTTTATACATTTCAGGGAGACGGGGGTTACAGGTAAAGTCATAAATCAATACGTGGGAGGCATACATTGGCTTGGCCCAAAAAGGTGGGACATCTCGAAGCAGAGGGGCTTACAGGTTATAGGTGGGTTTAAAGATTCTTTGGCTTGTAATTGGTTACAGACATGAAGCTTTGTCTAAAGGCTTGGAATGTTTTAACATAAGGAGCTGTTATCAGAGACAAGCCACCGGACATAGATTTGTTGTGTAAGTCGAGGACCTGCAGGTTTGTCTTGCATACCCTTAGGCCTGTTAATCGGTTACAAAGGATGTCCCCAAGAAGGGAGGGGGGCATGGTAAGGCATGTCTGACCTCCCTCCTCCTGGCAGGCAATTTTGCTTTAGGATATTCCTTTGGCCACGAGGGGGTCCATTCAGTCAGCCGGTGGGGGTTGAGCCTTAAAATTATACTTTAGTTCACAGTGGTAGTATAAATTGGTACAATAATTTTAGAGGGCGATCCAGGAATTCTATTGCAAGGAATATATCTTATAGATATGATCATAAAAACATGCCAAGATATGTACAAAAATGTTTACTGCAACAATATTTATAACAAAAAATGGAAATAATTTAAATATTTATAGACAGAGGCCTAGATTAAAAAATGCTTAGAACATAGATCTCAGAGTTCTATTTAGCTATTTTTTTAAAAATGAGGTTGATTTCTATGTTAATGTAGAAAGCTCTTCAGGTGGGTGGAAAAAGCATGTACAAAGTGGTGTGCATATGGCATTTGTAAAAAAACGTAACGGAAAGAAACATTTCATATATATTCTGAGAGATACGTAATAAGTTTTTCTTGTTGCAAACCCGAGAAAGTATGAATAGCGATTAGCTTCAGTGGGAGACTGGAAAACAGGAGGGAGAGTTTTTTATTTCCTGTTGTCATGTGTGTGGATTTATTTTTTAAAAAAATAATGGAAGTGAGGAGTGTTTGTGTCATTTCTTTTTAAAATTGTTTTATTAAAAAAAGCAAAACAATATATGCTTATGTTGAAATTTTGAAAAATGCAGAAACTTTTGAGAAGATAATAAAAATAATGTATAATCTCAGTACCCAAATATAACCTGTTACCGTCGTGGTGGGTTTCCTTTCATCCTTTTTTGTGTGCATGTGAGTGTGGCCAGTATGAACTGTACCACAATAATCAGGATACATTTAAAATTTTTCCCTATACTACTCACTTGGATGACAAAAAAAAAATGTTCCTCAAATTTATAAAATTAAAACTAGCTATAGCCTTTACCCACTGAATTAGCCAATTACCTCCTTCTTGGACCTGCCCATCCTCTGGGATTGCCCAGGAACCTGGGGCTTATGTAATTTTCAGAGTCCTGTGGGCATTCATTCACACCCGTTGGAGAAAAGCCCAGACATCCCCAGCGCCGAGCTGTGGCTGTTTCTGCCATTGCCCTCTGCCACCACAAGGTGTCACTCTTTGCTGCCCCTGCACATTCCCACCAAGTCCCATGAGATCCCTGGGAGGAGGAATTCTGCTCTCTAGGCACTCCTAATCCAGAGTCCTTCACCAGTTCCCAGGACTTCATTCTTAGTGCCCAGCCCTTTCAGGCCCCACCAGCCTCTGCCCTGCGAGCCTGCCCCCTACCCCCAGCACAATGTCAGGATTGGCTCAGATGAACACCCACTCCAGACCACTAACAACTTTCCCTTTCTTGCTTGGGGGTTTTCAGCCCTTAAAACTGATTGGGCTTGTTCTACTTCCTTCCTGGACCATACAGCTACAAATTCCACCCCAGCCCCCGAGAGTGACTTCCAACAGGTTTTTGGGCATCCCATCCAGACCTTCTCCTTTATGTGCGCACAAAAGGTTGGTTGGATTCTGGTCCCTCACTTTCCATGACAATAGGGTCTGATTGCCTCCAGCGGGGGTGGGGGTGAGGCAGCCCGTCTTAGCAGCTAAATTCTATGTATGTCCCCTAAAGGAAGAGGAGGTCTGGGGAGAGTCTATGCCCCAAGAGAAAGCCTGACATTCTTTTAATAGAGCAGTGAAAATATAACCCATCTTCAGCAGAGTACCTGCTACTTGTGAATATATTGTATATATTTTTATATGGTTGTGTGAACTAAAATAAAATTTTAAGGCTCAACCCCCACTGGCTGACTGAGTGGACCCCCTCGTGGCCAAAAGAAGATCCTAAAACAAAATTGCCTGCCAGGAGAAAGGAGGTCAGATATGCCTCATCATGCCCACCTCCCTTCTTGGAGACATCCTTTGTAACCCATTAACAGGCCTAAGGGTATGCAAGATAATCCTGCAGGTCCTCAATTTACACAACAAATCTATGTCCGGTGGCTTATCTCTGATAACAGCTCCTTATGTTAAACCATTCCAAGACTTTAGACAAAGCTTCATGTCTTTAACCAATTACAATCCAAAGAATCTTTAAACCCACCTATAACCTGTAAGGGCCCCCCCCCTTCGAGATGTCCCACCTTTTTGGGCCAAACCAATGTATGCCTCCCACGTATTGATTGATGACTTTACCTGTAACCCCTGTCTCCCTGAAATGTATAAAACCAAACTATAACCCAACCACAGCGAGTCCACTGCTCAAGGCCTCTTTGGAGTGGTTCCGCGTCATGGTTCTCAAATTTGGCTCAGAATAAATGTCTTTAAATTTATTTTACAGAGTTTGGCTTTTTTCCGTTGACAGTTGTAAATATAATATATCTAGGTCCATATTCTGATTTTTCATGTACTGTAATATATGTCGAACATTTTCCCATGTCATCATAAACTCTTCATAAACATGTCAGCTGAAGAATGATGAGATTCATAAATGTGGAAAAGAGAGTTTTATTTCTCATAAAGGGTTGCAGCCTGCGGGGTGGCCGTTCTGACGACAGACTGGGAGGCGATGGCCTCAGAAAGCAGAGAGCAGGTACGTGGAGGGAAGGGTACAGGAAACAGGAGTTTATGCTGAGCTCGTGGTCGAATATGCATATTTAACAAGCTATAGAGCCGGTCGCAGTGGCTCACGCTCACGCCTGTAACCCTAGCACTCTGGGAGGCCGAGGTGGGAGGACCACTTGAGGTCAGGAGTTGGAGACCAGACTGAGCAAGAGCGAGACCCGTCTCCACTAAAAATAGAAAAAAATTAGCCAGGCGTGGTGGCGCACGTGTAGTCCCAGCTACTCGGGAGGCTGAAGCAGGAGGGGGTCACTTGAGCCCAGGAGTTGGAGGTTGCAGTGAGCTAGGCTGATGCCACTGCACTCCAGCCTGGGTGACAGGGCGAGACTCAAAAAGAAAAAAGCTACAGGAGGGCTCATGAATATTTAGGAAAGAAGCATGCACGTGTGCAATTGAGCTTCATGCTACTTCATGGGATCCAGGTTCAGAAAACGGCAGCGTCAGCATGACCCCAGGGAGGAGGTTTTGGCCCTCTGAGGTCACAAGGTGAAGCAGAGGACAGGAGCCCCCACCCCGCGCATCGGCAGACTGGCCAGAACCGCTCCGGGCGGCCCTTATCGGGCAGGAATGCTGCCGGCCGCCAGGCCGAAACCGCAGGCGGGAGCCGCGGCAGGCGGGCGATTGAAATCCGCGGCGGCCCGCCTTTGGGGCTGGGAGCCCGGGGGAGCGGCCTGACCCGGCGCGCCTGCCCGCCTGCCCGCCCTCGCGGCCAGGATTTCAGTTTTGGGGTTTCTCTGGGGATCCCCTGGGCCAAGAGGGGGTCCGTTCAATCAGTTGGGGGCTTAAGACTTTATTTTTATTTCTCAAACGTTAGTCATAATGGTTGAATGATCTTTTCATTACATGGTTCCATTGTGATTTTCATTCACACCAATGGGTCTTCTCCTCCGGTGGTCACTGTCAGGAAAAATTGTGAAAGACTTCGCAATGTACCAAAAAAAAGAAAATTACTGGGTGTTCTATCTAGGGTGCCTTTCCATGTTATCTGTGCCTTTTGTTGTTTTTAATCTAGTGTACAACTTACAGAGTTGTAGAAAACTGGTATTAACAAAAATTCCTCTTATTCGTAGAAATGCAAATTAGTTGTTGTCCCTGGTAGAATGAGACTGATTATTGCCTAGTGTATCTACCTGTTTTACTTCTGTGTATAAATTCATTCAGCATTCCTTACCTGCCTCTGTGTCTGTGTAGTTGTTTGAATTCTCCTGAGAACTGGTTGTAACATTTTATGGTTCCCTGATTAATGTTAATTTTTTTTTTTAAGAGGCAGGGTGTGGCTCTGTCACCCCAGCTGGAGTGCAGTGGTGCAATCATAGCTCACTGTAACCTCCAACTCCTGGGCTCAAGTGATCCTCCCACCTCAGCCTCTCTAGTAGCTAGGACTATAGATACTCACCACCACACCCAGATTAATTAATAAGTTAAATAAAATCTTTGACATGTCTTCATTTCATATCTGCATGAGACCTTAATTATGCTCTCATTTAAAAATTGTCTTTAAACGTCATCTATATTCAAGGAATAGGTTAATAGGTTATGGCCGGGATTCATTCTGGAGACAGTTTATTTTCAAGGTCAAACTTCCTTCGTGGGAGCTTATTTAAAAGAGCTGGGAAAAGACTGACAGTTCATAATCATGAATTATCAAGAAAACCTAGAACTACTTCTTGTGCTTAGAAAACACAAATATATTCATGTACATTTCCTGATTTCCAATAAAACAAAGTGGAGTCCATACACTATAGTCTTTCTGTTTATATTTTTTACCCACACTCACTTTAGCCTCTTCTCAAGACCTTAAAACTGGGGGAGCCAGTGAGCTATTGGGGAGTTCCTGGAGGCAAGGCACTCTTTCCATTCGCTTCTAGTAGTAAGTTCTCAGACAACTGTCAAAATGTTTGTGAAATTAAGCCATTTCCCTAGTGATGTGAAAGTTTTTATGGACACATAAGGGAATCAAGCAGTTGTCAGGTAGGAAGAGAGAGAAGCAATGGAGCAGGGGAGGGACTGGACAGGGACTGTCCCCCAGGCTGTGCAGCCCGGGGCGCTGAGCCTGGATATTTGTATGGCTCCTTTGCTTTCCCCATCTCCTTCCCACGCTCCAGGCCAGCCAGGTGGCAGAGCCCAGGCCACTGGGAGGAAGGAGAATGGAGGATGGACCTGGGGTGGGCGCTGTGCTAGCTGCACGGGCTCCCCTGGCCGAGCAGTTTGGGCGCCACCTCTACTAGCCTGAGATGTGCAGAAGTAGAAGGCGGGGAATCCCCTCCTTGGGGAACTACACAATGGGAAGAGTAGAAAGTTGGAGAACAGGAACTCAAAGCCAGTAGCAGGAACATGGTTGAGGAGCCGACCATGGGGCCCAGACTGGGGGAGGTAGAAAAGGAACAATAAGCAAGGAAGCAGAAGAGGCCAAGGCTGGAATAAAGGGAAGTCCCAGTTGTTATAAGGGAAAAAGAGAGATGGAATAAGAAGGTTGGAGTTGAGAGGCTGAAATGGAAGCTGCTTCCAGATGTGGCCATGCCTTTGCAGGTTGAGTAGATGGGGGTGGAAGTCGCTGGGGTGGAGGAGGTGAAGGGACGGTGAGCACAGGTGGTGGAAATGTAGTAACACGTGCTGGAGTCACTGAGGTTGAGGGCAGGACACTGGGATGAGGGGAGCCTGGTAGCCACGCCCCAAAGCCATTACAGAAGACTGCAACATGGCCCAGAGTAGAAGTTCTCAGCTAAGGCATGACACTAATGGACGGCCATGATCATTTCTGCAGAAGGTTAGGGCATTACATTCAGCTTCAGGAATTGTGCCTCAGCTGAAGCATGCCACCATCCGTATAGCAGCTGCAGCCCAGATCTAGATGGCTTTGCTGGTGCCGGGGGCAAAGGTTGGTAGCTGACAATGGAGAAGCCCTGCAGATGTCCTGCTGATACGTAACTACTGTTGGAGTTTGGGGGAGGTCAGCAACAACACCCCTCTTTTCCTCACCTGAGTTTAGAATTAACTGAGAGATGGATTCAGTTGGAATCCATTTAGATGTATTATTCACCATTCCACAAGTGTACTGAGTATTATTTATGCATATGAATAAATGCAATGAATAAAACAGCAAAATCCCTACCCTTGTTGAGCTTACATTTTGGTTCAAAGAAATGGGTAGTAAATAAAAAATTAAGTAAAGCATGTGGTATGCTAGAATAAATAAGGAAGAGAAGAGGCATGGAAAGTGCCGGGGTTATGAATACGATGGTCAGGAAAGGCCTGTTGATAAGGTGACGAGTGAGGAAAGACCGGAAGAAGATCAGGGACCACAGCTTGCTGGTGTCAGAAGGAAGAGCATCGGACAGAAAACAGCCAGTGCAATGGCCCTGGGGCAGCACGGTCTGGCCCATTCGAGAACACTAACCTGGTCGAGGTGATCTCACTTTCCTTGCCAGTGATTGGTTTAAGGGTGAACAGTGACCCAATTCTGACCTATGAGGTGAGGAGATCTACCTAGGGGCTCCTAAGAATGGTTTCTACACTCTGAAGAAATGGTCTTGTTCTGTCTATGAGCTTTTCCGTAGCTGATGTGACGTCTGGAGCTATGCCAGCCACGTTGTGGCAAGAGGGGAGCCAGCCTGAGACAGCAGAGCAGAAAGATGAAAAGCGCTTAGGTCTTTGATGACGTCAGTAAGCCACTGATGGTGCAGAGCCTGGAGCTTCCTGAAGACCAGTGCAAGGTCATGGCAGCCCTGGGTCACTTAGTGTGTTCAATGAATGTGTAGGTTTATTTTAGTGCCTACAATGTCAGGAAATTATATGAGAATCTGGCTAGCATATTTTTTTATTGAAACGTTATGAATTGGCTGGGTGCAGTGGCTCATGCCTGTAATCCTAACACTCTGGGAGGCCGAGGCGGGAGGATTGTTTGAGCTCAAGAGTTTGAGACCAGCCTGTGCAAGAGCAAGGTCCTGTCTCTACTAAGAAAAATAGAAAAATTAGCCAGGCGTGATGGCACATGCCTGTATTCCCAGCTACTCTTGAGGCTGAGGCAGGAGGATCACTTGAGCCCAGGAGTTTGAGATTTATCTGAGACATTATTATTGCTAATTGAAAACTTCTCCCAATACCCCACCATGATGACTTGCAATACAGTTGGCATTGGCAATTTTTGACAGTCTCTGTGGACACTGAATAATAAAAAAAAAGAAAAAAAAATGAAGTCAGACCCTTACCTAACACCATATACAAAAATTAATATAAAACGGCCAGATACAATGGCTCATGTCTGTAATCCCAGCACTTTGGGAGGCCAAGGCAGGAGGATCACTTGAGTCCAGGAGTTTGAGACCAGACTGGGCAACATAGCGAGACCTCATCTCTACAAAAAAATTTAAAAATTAGCCAGGTGTAGTGGCACACCTGTAGTCCCAGATACCCAGGAGGCTGAGGCAGGAGGAATCTCTTGAGCTAGGAGTTTGAGGTTGAAGTGAGCTGTGATTGTGCCACTGTACTCCAGCCTGGGGGAGAGAGCCAGACCCTGTCACTAAAAATAATTAATATAAAATGGATGAAAGACTTAAATATAAGACCTAAACAATAAAACACTTAGAAGAAAACATAAGGCAAAGGCTTCACACCATTGGATTTGACAAATTTCTTTGATATGACACCAAAGTCACAGGTAAAAAAAGAAAAAATAGAAAAATTGAACTTCATAAAAATTTTAAAATTTTGTATATAAAAAGATAATATCAACAGAGTAAAAAGGCAGCCCACAGAATGGGAAAAATATTTCCTAATAATATATCTGATAATAGATTAATACTTAGAATCTATAGAGAACTCCTACAACTCAACAACAAAAAAGTAATCAAAACAATTCCAAAATGAGCAAAGGACTTGAATAGACATTTCTCCAAAGAAGATATACAGTTGGCCAATAAGCACGTGATTAACTCAACATCACTAATCATTAGAAAAATAGAAATTAAAACTACAGTGAGATACCACCTCACACCTATTAAGATGGCAACTATAAAAAACAGAAAATAAAAAAGTTTAGGCAAGGATGTGGAGAAATTGGAACCCTTTTGCACTGTTGATAAGACAGTAAAAAAGCAGCGGCACAGCCACCGTTAGTGAAAAACAGTACGGCAGTTCCTCAAAAACTTAAAAATAGAATCGCCATATGATCCAGCAATTCCATGTCTCGGTATATACCCAAGAGAATTGAAAGCAGAGTCTTGAAAAGATATGTGTACACCCATGTTCATAGCAGCATAATTCGCAATCACTAAATCATGGAAGCAACCCAGATGTCCATCAGTGAATGAATGGATACACAGAATATCCATGCAGTGGAATACTATTCAGCCTTAGAAAGGAAGGAAATTCTGCAATGTGCTATAACATAGATGAAACTTAAGGACATTACACTAAGCGAAATAAGCCAGTCAGACAAAGAGAAATACTGTGTGATTCCACTTATATGAGGTACTGAGCGTAGTAAAAATCATGGTAGAACAGTGGTTGCCAGGGCCTGGGGGGAGTGTGGAATGGGGAGTTGTTTAATGGGTACAGAGTTTCAGTTTCACAAGATGAAAAGAGTTATGGAGATGGACGGTGGTGATGGTTGCACAACATTACGAATATATTTGGTATTGTTGAACTGTATACTTCAAAATAGTTAAGATGGTAAATTTTATGTTATGTGTATTTTACCACTATTTTTTAAAAATTCAAAAAATAAAATTTAAAAAGAAAACAAATGTTGACAATATCCAGTGTGATGAAGATGAGAAAAAAAAGACACTTTCATTAACTGTTGGTAGAAGTGTAAATCGAATGAGCCTTTTAGGATATGTTGTAGCAGTATCTATCAATATTTTAAATGGGCATACTCTTCAGATCAACTTTGTACCTTTGGATATCTATCCTAAGGTAGAATTCACACAAGTGTACATAGAGACATGTATACATAGGATGTAACATAAAAAATTGAAATCAACCTAAACATTGATCATTAATGTAGTGGTTAAATAGATTATGGTATAGTCATATTGTTTAATTCTAAATACAGTTGATTCTCATTATTTAAGGGAGTTATGTTCTCTAAAGTCACTACAAACACTGAATTGTCGAATATGGGACCATGCTCCTAGAGGAAATACAGGGTTAGGTTCCAATAAACCTCTGGTCACAACATTTTCCTCAATCAATCAGCCCATAACCTTGTGTTATTTATTTATTTGTTTGTCCATAGTATTTGTTAACTGTTTATTTATCAAGAGAAACTATTGCTGGCTGGGTGTGGTGGCTCAAGCCTGTAATCCTAGCACTTTGGGAGGCCGAGACAGGAGGATTGCTTGAGCTCAGGAGTTCGAGACCAGCCTGAGCAAGATCGAGACCCCATCTCTACTATAAATAGAAAGAAATTAGCCAAACAACTAAAAATAGAAAAAATTAGCCGGGCACTGTGGTGCATGCCTGTAGTCCCAGCTACTTGGGAGACTGAGGCAGGAGGATTGCTTGAGCCCAGGAGTTGGAGGTTGCTGTGAGCTAGGCTGATGCCACAGCACTCTAGCCCAGGCAACAGAATGAGACTCTGTCTCAAAAAAAAAAAAATTGAAACTATTGCTTAGCCCACATATTTGTAGCTTAGGAACACAAGTCAGTGACAAACTTCTATGTAATTCTACTCAAAGAAATTCTTTCTTTTTTGAGACAGGCTCTTGCTCTATCACCCAGGCTGGAGTGCAGTGGCCTCATCATAGCTCGAGGCAACCTCGAACTCCTGGGCTCAAGGGATCTTCCCACTTCAGCCTCCCAAAGTGCTAGGATTACAGGTATCACCCACAGCGTCTGGCCTAAGAAATTCCTTATATTTTAAAATTACTTTGCACTCTGAAAGGCATCAGCTTTCCTCATCTCCTCAGAATTTTTCATGGAACCATAATTTCTGTAGAAATCTGTGTATGTCTTCTTTCTTGGTTCAGCCACAGCAAACTTACAGAGAGCTGCAACCCTCAGGGATGCAGTAAATGCTCCCACGATATGAAATCGCAGATGCCTGGCCAGAACGCCACGCACCTGAGGTTTCGCCAAAGCGCTGGAAGCCGTGGTAGTTACTGTCCTTGATGAGTATGTCAGCCTCAATACATCCTTCCTGGCTGATGGAGAAATTAACTGCCCATGACCCTGTGTTATACGTGTTTCTGTTTAAATTTGCCTTATATAATATTTATTTCTTACAAATGATTTCAAGCCTGGGGCTTTGGAGGCTGTTTGCTTTATATGGGTTCATTTGCCAATGTCCTTGTAAAACAAGCCGGTCTGATCAGGGTTGAAAACCTGCTCTTCCACCTAACCCTTACCCTTTTCCCACATAACACTTAGCTTATAGAAAGAATAAGGTAACTCAGTATGTATTTGCATAGCAGGTTGCCCGTGATATGTTTTCAATGGAAAAAAGTTGTAGAACGGCATGTACAAAGGTTAGAAAAAAAAACACAAATAAGGGCCAGGCAG